>JAQSVV010000431.1:0-34414 GCA_036375495.1 Agrotis segetum
AGACATCCGTTTGTTCAGCCAAAGTGTCGCTTAGAAATCTAATTAATTCAATCAAATGAAACGTGTATATTCATTTAAATATTAAATTGTATGACAAATTGATGGTTATGTTAATTCGTGTTGGTTTCCGTTTCGCTTTATTGCTGTTGATTTGCAAACGAATTATCCGATTTCTATGTCATAGGAGAATTATTAGAATTGAATAGTTTAGTAGGTTCATAGAATAGTAATTGTTACATTATTATGTGGTTTATTGTAACCGGTTTTTCATGACACGGTTATTAGAATTGTAGTTGGTTATGTGAACTGATTTAATTTGTTGTGAAACTCTTAAGTGGTACTTTAGTCTCAAATCTATTGACCGAACTTAGTTTTAGCTCAGTCACACTTTATCGGTAATTAAAAAATAGTACAAGCGACCGTGTTCTCTTTATATTCCTTTCAAGACCGTATTTTACAGTAGAAAACATATTTCCTAAAAAGAATGCTCCTAAAATGTTACACTCATCAACAGCTAAATAAAAACAGAAATAATTTGCTATAATCCATGTTTGTATAATAAAGAACTCCATATCATGCAGCTTCATCGTCTTATTAATTCAATATCTGGCGAGATGTATCATAAGTTGACGCTCGTAACTCTAGAGTGAATGATGTGATTGTCGGACGGAAGTTCTCTAGATTTATGTAATAGTATTTACGTGAATTTTCTTTGTCATTACCTGTAATACCTACTTACCTGTAGGTCCGGCTAGGCATTCTTGATCTTCTCAGGAATTATGAAAGGTTGCTAAATTATATTATGTTTGTGTAAAATATAAATAAACGGTTTTCCAATGTTGTGTTATATATAAGCTTCAATGTGTATCTATATTCCAAACCCTGACTGCATGTAGCATACAGCAAAAAAATGCATTAGTAAAGCATATAAATGTACAAAGAATACGGGAAAACTGTTTAATAACTTGTTGCCTATTTTTGAGGCAGGTATTCTAACTTTTCTTCATGGACACGTTTCAAAGACAAATGAGTTTCAGTGTAGTGAGTAAAAAGAATAAGAATTCCGAGTTTTTTTTCAAATTGGAAGCCATTGAATTAATAGCTTTAAAATTCGTAGAAAAAGAAAACTATTAAAGCTGACACAAAATAAATTGCTCACAGAAAACCAAATTGTTTTCCCAAGTATACAAAGTCATGACCTGCTTTTTAATTTAAAGATTTAAAACAGAGTTTTTGTTCAAGAACTATTCGAAACTGACTGTTAAACACAATAAAATGAACGAAACAAAGACATATTATGCTCATTTACGACATTAATGAATATAATAATGTGAGAATTATACTTTAAATATGTTTTATAATTTCAATACGCTTCTTGGCATATATATTTCGAAATCAGCAGGAAACTATAAAATTTTATTATACATAAATACATACTAACATTGTTTTTGTAACTCCCATTAGTTATAATAAAATAAATGGCGTTATTATAATTTTTATTTAATTTATTTTATGTTTATTATGTTTAGCGTCTGTGACGGCGTTTAGTATGTTATTATAATTTATAATTTAATTTTGGGTTGCTAAATAGGATGTTAATTTGATTTAGTGTTAGAAACTTCTTTAATTATTATAATTAGGCTAGTCACTGTATATTTAACCATTAGTTGTTTGTTGAAAATGTGTCACTGTATTTTAATCATTCAGAAGTCAACTTATTTTTTACTTAATAAAGTTTATAAACACCTTTAATGTAAAATAAATGATCTCTCAATTTAAAAGATAAGAATCAAACAGAAAAATGTCGACATAATAAATTAAATTCTAAAAACCATTTCACACCACCATAACATTTTAAGATAAAGCTCGGCCCGTACGGCTAACAAATGGTGCGTCCACCGTGCACATTGGTCATAATATTTCAACGCTGGTAAATGCTGCACAGTTCGTGATGTATGGCGACAGACAGACAGATAAATTGCTTATAATTTATTGTAGTGGAAGCCGCAACAGTCCTAATTACGACCGACATTTGAGTCATGCGTTCTGAAAAATATATCGTTTATTCGTTGCGTTGCCTCATGTGTGTGGGTTGGTTTAGATGAGATTCATCTTTTTCTTATCTGTATTGTTATTAATCGTTCTTCGGTTGAAGATGCTCAGTATTAGTTAATTGGTTTATTCGTTGAAGGACTGCCAACGATTTTGTTTCGTGTTTCTTACGTGTGAGAGTTCGGCCAGTCGGAATGAATCAGGAACCTTTTAATATTTGTTGTCAAAATAAAGACAGATTGTGGTTTGCTGTGAGCAAAAATTCTGAAAGAAATATTTAAAAATTGTATATTTATATTCCAATAATATACATTTATAATTAAAAAGTCTTCTATTTCATATACATTTATTTCTTTTGGATCTCAGTTTGTAAATAATTTACACTAAAATAATAATAATATAATATTGTTTTTTTTTTAAATAAAATTTTGGGCAAATAATGTCTTAACATATTTTTATTAAAATGTCAGATTCCTTTTTTTTTTAACTAAGTCATTACTAAGTACTATGTCATGTATAAAATTTGTAACTTAAATAATCGACTTTTAAATTAAATTAATTTTATCTGACCTAATATTTTAAATCTGGTTTTCTGTTCTTAAGTTTCCTGACTACTAAATGAGACGATAAATTAAAGCAAGAATTAAAATAAAGATTAAAGTTTTTCTCACACAGCGGTGTTTTAATATTCATAAGAGCTTTCAGTTTGCAACTCTGTGAATAATAATTAACGTCATTATTTAGTACTGCAGTGAAAATGTAAAGAAATGTTGACCGTTATTAAGACGTATTCGTGTGGGTTAATTAATTGGTTAGAACACTTGAACAGTAGACTTATTTTAATGGATAATGGAAGTGGTGAATAGTTTCAGGTGGTTGCGTTTTCAAGAAAAATTGCAGTATGAAGTATGCAGATGAAAGGGTACTCGAAGATGGATATTTTTCATGAAAGCCTTTTAGTGACCATGTATTTTGTAAAGGATTTTTGAAATCAAAGTCTTCAGTTTCAAATTAAATATTTACGTATATTTTTTTTTCGCTTTATGCCCTTTATAACAACAAATTTTTATTTCAACAGTTATCAGTTGCAAGTATTACAGTGTTCATTACTTTATTATGAATGTTGTACACGCATTCCGCTTTCACACTATTATAATTTGTGTCATTACTTAACATTCTGACAAGTAAGTGTACTATGTAAACATTAATTTTATAGTTATACATAAAAATATAAAGTGCCAGTTTTGCAAGCATTAGAATGTAAATTTTAAAGTAAAGTGTATTCGTGAGATTCATCTAAGATCTTATCAATTTGAAAACTGAAAGTAGCCATTTTATATAAATATAAATGAGGAATAGTTGCGGTAACAATTATCTGTAACATTACTGTGGGACTACCATGCGTCTACGAGAACGTTCAGTCACAACGCACATCATTACAAAGATATGTGATAGATCAATGCATCGCTAAATCATTAAACATCCACTTAAAAAAATACAAACACAATTAACAACCCTCACTAATTAATTGCAACAACTTAAATTACAAAAATCAATTTAAATTACAATCTATAGATTTGGTACATAAAAATTTCGTTAGTCTAACTAGAAAATTAAAATCCGCGCACGCGGTTACGACAAAGCGTTCAGTGCACTAATTATAATGATTACGAGTTAGAGATCACAGCTGTCGCGACCCCCACAGGCGGGGGCAAACACTTCCGTCGATGATATGAGCCGACTAGAAACCCGAAGACACTAACTTATATGTACACGCACTTCGGTTCCGAATGTCCTTTTGGCATGGGCGTTAGCGGTCGGCGCCCCCCTTCTTGTGTCCGTGGAGCGCCGACGGTCCTCAAGGGTGCAGAGGCCGTGGCCCAAACAACGGGTACGGTGGGAAGTAGGCGGCCAGTGAGGGGTGCGGGGGAAGCGGGAACGGCAGTGGCGGCGAAGACACCAGGTGTGACGGCTTGCTGTACGGGTGGAAGCGCGGCGTCAACGGCGACAGCGGCGGTGTCGGGTAAGTGCGCTGCAGCAGCGGGTGCGTCGCACTCAGCATCGACAGGCTCGGGCTCGACTCACCGCTCGCCGTGTGCGACCTCAAGTGCTGCAGCAGTTCGTCAGATGTGGCAAACCGCTTGCCGCAGTATGCGGAGTCTCCTGCCATCCAACTGCACACATACGGAAGTTGCGAAGCAGCTGCTAGAGCAGCTAATTGTGCGTGAGCATATGCTGCTGCTGCTGGGTGATTAGTAGGTAACGGAAATGGAGTCTTGGCATGATCGCATTGAGAACACCCCGCCGGGCACACAGCGGATTTGAGCAAGTGTGAACTAAGTGAGCAACCCGTGCAGTATGGATCTCTACAGATTCCTAGATCACTTCCAGGAGCCTTCATTCTAGCGTACGCGAGGTACGGATTTAGTCCATTCTTCAAAGCGTGGTGCTGTGCAGCCATCAAGCTACTGGTCATCAGATCCATTGGTAAAGGAAAACCACTATGATGCAGTCCGCCAAGGAAGGCGGATGAAGATACAGGTACGCTTGGCTTGAAGCTCGAATGTTCTTTGGTGTCTGCGCTGGATGATAGAGAGGTGGGCGTAAACGGTAACTTAGATGCAGACGAGATACTGATGGAGTCTGAGTTAGATTTGGCCGGCACGGGCGAGCCGTGTAGTGGACTGGACCTCTCATCTGACTTCTCTGAGGGTGTCTTTCGGTGAGCAGGTGGAGGAGTCCTCTGTGAAGAGGAGCTCTGATTGCTGGAGCAGCGTGCTTGCACTGGGGTGTTTGACGCGCTGCCCTTCGACGAGAGCGGAGTCTTTGACGAAGCGTTGACAGACCCTCGGTCATCTGGTGTTCTAGTCTTTTCTCTCGCTGTTAGGCACGATTCGTAAGGCTTAAAACTGGGCTTGTTGTCGGGTATGTGTGATTTCTCATCGTACTTCTTACTAGCTTTCTCAGCGGCGGAGATCAGCTTGGGGTTGGGTGAGTCCGCGCCGATAGCGCTGCAGGTCTGCGCTAGTAGCGCCAGCGGGCTCTTTTTCGCGTCGAGCTGCAACAAAGAGAGGCAGTTTATGAAATGAAACGTCGGGTCGAGGTTGCGAGTGACGGGCGTACAAAGGGACCGCGGGGGTGCGGGTTGAGGGAGGCGGGCGTCCAATCACGCGGCCGACGCGCCATTATCCGCGCGTCTGGCAGCCGTCGGCTCCGCTTGACATTTCACTCGGCTCCCGCATGATGTAATCTCGCAGTGAAAAGGGCAATTTGTGCCGCTGAATTTGCGGCACGCCTGAACTTGTGGCGTGTTGTCACGTCTATTGCCGCTCAACCGCCGCTATGTGTCGGGAATATGTTTTCTGTTTTGCTCACGTTGTTTTGTCAAAGTTTATTTTAGCGACGATACGAATCTTATTAGAGTCTAGTTCGAAATACTAATTGCTTGTTTGTTAACGCTTGAGAGACGATTGTTGTTTTAATGTAGTAATTACGAGACGTCTTTCAAAATAAATGGGAGGTATTTATAATATTTTATGTTAGAAGTAATTTCAAATATAATGAAGAGCTGTTGGTAATGGCTTTCGTCTGTCACGAGCAAAAGCTCTATAGATTTCGTTATTTGTGTAGAAACATGGATAATTATTAAAATTAAGGAAAGCCATTGAAATTTGACTGAAAACAAAAAACATCTTTACAACTAACATTGTTAACGAATTTGGATACAACTTGTTCAAACGCTACATTGCGTTACTTTCCGGATGCTACTTCTACCACTAGCAAGAATTTTATGAAATTTTAATTTGCTAGTATTTTAATGCTTATTTATACCCATCTAGGTATTCATTATGGGTTGTGAATTATATTAGCATTGTAATTAAATCACTTACTCATGCTATAATTTTTAATAGTTTTCTACGTGATTTTCATGTGTACGATCTGTCTGTTTTCTTAGCTTTTATTTATCCATTTTCTATCAATTTTTAACATGAACATCTAAGATCTATTGCCCTTGTAACTGTAAAAGTTCTGTAAACTTCAGTATCAAGAGTCAAGACTTCTTTCGGTTTTGGTCTGCTTTTTTCAATTCGGTCATTTTCTTTTATTTGAAATACATATTTATTTGCTTCAAAAGTATTGTGGTTGGTGTTTAAATCAAGAATACTGGCGACAAATAATTTAAAAGCTTCAGAAAGGAACATAAAAAATACATAATATTATTATCTCCTTGTGGTCATGAAATAAACTCTCTGCCTTTTTACAGAACGGTTGTTCCAATCTGCATGGTTCATGGAAAATGAATCCGTCATCTACCGAAGTTTGCCCCGATAAAAGTTTATTTGGTTTTGTTGAACGATGGGTGGATACGAATTTTAAGTTAGATTCTTAGGCTCTTTTTGATTAATTACCTCTATAGAGTTTATTACTTTCTTTCCTTGTTCTTTAAGTTTTTCTTACAGTTGTTTATAGTAATTGGTAATTAAGTAATTTACGTTACATCTTCTACGAAGGTCGGGATTTTTGTCATCTCCTGAAAAAAATTGCTAGTTTTTTTTGCAGCCGTTGACAGGACAAGAAGAGTATTTGGCAGTAAGAAAGTAATTTTCTTTTCTATTATCTTTTGCATGGCATCCATATTACAAATGAGATTATAATATTCAACATCAAATCCTTTTACCTACAGCCATGAAAGTTTCCAGCAACGCTAATGTAAAGTAAATTATACCTAACGCAAGCGCAAGGATAAGAAAACACGAGTTTGTCATCATCAATCAAACTTACCGTTGTCGGAAGCGGTGACAGGTAATCCGGTCGCAAATACTGATTGCTTGAAGTGAGCATGTTGCTCCACACTCCGATATCCTTTTCCAGCTTAAAAAAATATAATCAATCCACAACACAGAACAATATCACTTCACAAAATCCAAGGCTTGGTGTCAGCACATGATACACAAGTCACTAGTCGCGGCGTGTGAACGGAGCGGGACGAGACGTGCGGTGGCCGCGACGGACGGCTCAGAACTGAGGCTCGCGGTGTGACGTGCCCCCCTCCTGACACCTTGTCACTAGTCGCCTCGCCATTTTTGCATTCTGTGTGCTCTGCGGGAGCTTTGGCGTCTTATCCCCACCGCTGTTTGACACCCCGTTTGTCAGCGGCTTCCTTCTCGCTCGCTCGCGAGAATTACTAAAAGCGCTTTCCGCGAACTCGACGTTTTGATGAAAGGATTATATAAAATATGCATCGCGCAGTCAAAGGAGTGGATGCGACGACTGAGATGCATAGCATGGGAAATTGAATAGCTGCGAAGCTGGTAAACGGCGGCTTAGTAATAATTTAGTTTTAGTGTCGTCTCAACGTGGGCGGACCTTTGTAGCTTAATGTGGGTCAAGAGATTTTTCTGAACGATTTGTTGGTGCGTTTTGTTATTCGCTTTGTATTATGACTGTTTTATAGGCTGTTTTCGTATCATTATTCGTCGTATCATTATGAATGTGAATTTATGTGTGTTTTAGAAAACCCGTCGCGTTTGTCATCACTTTCTTTTGTGGAGACATCCTCATTATGTTAATTTTATAGCTCAGTTGGAGAGATATTAAAATTCCTAATGCCGTTGCATAATCTCAGGTAAAGCGTGAGTTTGCTTTTTAACCCCAAACTTGTTGGGGTGGAGACCACCCACGGTTTTACGATTGTAAAAACCCATTCTCATTGTTTAGTTTTCATAAACAAATGGCTTAGTCATCGCAATTTCTGTAATCTTTCCAAATCTTTTGTAGTTTTACTGTGGGTACTAAAATGATACTTTTACTAGTTCCTGACAATAGCGTGTTAATACTATCGCTTATCTTTTGTATAATGAACAAAGTTTTATGTTTAAGCACTTCTTTGTGTTTTTTGGAAAAGGGGATTACTATTATAAGAGATTAGGATGAATGACTAAAAGTAAGCCAGTAGTTGCTTAATAGTAGATTATTAACCAAGGGCTGTATGACATCAATTGCATACGAGGTTTTTGGCGCCTGAGCGAAGCGAAGGCGCTAATTAACCCGAGTATGCAATTGATGCTTACGCCCGAGATAAATACTCTGCTTTACATATCGATTGTGAGGTAAGTAAACAACAAGACAGCAGGTTTCAATGAACATTTATTAAGAAGAAAAAAATGTGTATTTAATTAAAATTAATAGTAAAATTATTACAATTTGTAAGAGATATGGTCACGTTCTTTTTAGGTATATTTATAGTTTGAATATGAGTTTGTGATGATAAGACTTGAGTTTGAGTGACTTGAGGTTCACTTGGTTAATAATCTACTATTGAAAAAGAACTCAAACAAGAAAATTAATTATTTTCGCGATGCTTTCGCGCCTACTAGTAGACTGCCTTTTTTTTTTTCACGCACGCAAGCACGTCAAATCTTGCTGGCCAGTTTGATTTTTAAATCGATTTCATCTAACATACGATGTGGAAACAAATAGTTCCATATTTAAAATAAAATCTTTATAAAATAAATTGTCTAGATTCCGATTCGAGTAATTAATCGATACCGAGAAAAAAAAAATTAACTTTTTAAAAATATTCTTCGTGCAGTATGAGTATGACAGTTCTTTTTTCAAATTCCAAAACCTATGCTGTAATGATAGTCATACACCCCGGCATTCAGGGGTGTAAGGGTGTACTTACAGAGCAAGAGATATGTAAAGATTCATGTGTTATTGTTTCATTCTTTGTAAAATGTAAACTGGTTACCTATGGATACGTACCTATTTCTTCTTAGTGTTTAGAAGGATATTCATAAGACGTAACAAAGCCATTAATACTTCAGTATTTATTTTAAGCATTACTAAACACATCTGTAAGTACATAGATAGTTATGTTACTATAACAAAGCATACTTGTATTTTTCTATAAAACGTATTGTTTTAATAATAGAGTTTGTTCTGGGCTTTCATCAGGTACCCTACAGATTAGATATAAAACTCTAAACCCAACAATAAGAGATTAAATTACTTTAACTTTTGAATCTCGGTAAGTCGATTTACACTATACATGACATAATCTGTCACATAATAACCAAACCACAAGTAAATCAGCCCTCCCGTCAAAAACAGCATGTCATCAACGTATGTTTCACGTCACGGCGGCCATGACAGGATCAATCGCGCCGACAAACGACAGCCCGACCGTGCCCGAGCGTGACGAGACGGACCACATTATGTCATGACTTTGTGTGTCACGATTGAGCTACCTAATGGCTTTCATTAGATACACCAGAAATTATTGGTCTCATTACAAGTTTATTACGTAATTGAAAAAAAAATGCTGTCTGACTTAGTCTCATAGAAATGGGTACAATGCCTCTGCATTCTGGTTTCAGTTACAGTGGTTTGATTTTTAGAAGAGAAGATTATATATTATAGAATCTGCTAGACTAAAATATTATTATTCTTAAACTATTACTTAGTACCTTGATGTAATTTGCTTCGTAATTTCTAGATTCTGCAAGTGTATATGCAATAGTGTAAAAGTACGGATTATTATGTTTGTCCTTTTAGTCAAAGGGTGGAATAACAAAAACAGGATTAACATTCGTCCCTTCGACACAGCTTATCAAAGTCAATTAGTCACCCTGAGCTTTCGTTGCTTTGCCATTCATTGTCACAGTTTACATCAGTCTCCACTCATGTGTTCATTTCATTCGTTCAGCTTTAATCAGATTTACGAAAATCCTGTTCTATTTGAAAGTCTAGACACCAGGTGCATTGCACTAAACTCGAAATTCGTTTCAAGATAGAGGGATTACCAAGAAACAGTTCAGAAATTAGTCTAAGACCGGTGGTGTCTCCGTCTAAAAGCTATACTTGTACATGGAGCTGTTGAAGCCCAGAAACATCAAACCGCTTGCATTAAAACGTTAACATAACACTTTGAATGCATTACACAATCTGTACGTTAATCTTAGCTGGAGATTAGTTTTGGCATCGCTACGTTTGAGCAGACTTGAGCCAGCCCGAGACTCGAGCCCAGCTAATCCCCAAGACTGGAGCCAGATAAGAACGATAACATAACTAGAATTTGCATACGTTTGTTTTAACGAGGTTTCTGAGGGTTTTGGTATGTAGAACAGCTGAATTTGGAGAGTGAAAAGTGGGATTTTTCTTTGTTTTGCTAACATATATATCAAAGCTATGAAACAGGTGGCAATTGCCGGAAAATCACAATGCCACATTTCATGGTTGAGACGAGCTCTTTGACAGTTAAAACCTGCCGGTACTCATCATTATATATCAGGTAGGCTAGAGAGTAACTTCCATTGCGAAAGTGGAGCTGTTCAAAGCGCTGATGCTTTATACAACTGAATCCCTTCACTTTCAAAATGCTTAAACATGCAAGCTTAATTGGACATAATTGTATCAATCAGTGTTGTGGAAACTAAGTTATGGGACTGGTTGAAATCAGAGTCGGAGCTTTTACAAATACCATGGTCTGCATAAATTATTAAAACATTAGATTCAATTGTAAAAGAGACATTTAAATTCAATCCGAGACCAATGACTTTGTCCACCCCTTTACGACTAAAATGGTCATGTTAATAGCATGCTGGTATGTGAGATTTTAATAGTTATAAATTGAATTTATGGGGTACTTTCAATTTCGGCTTGGCACGAACCAGTTATTTGTTTATTTATTTGATAACGCTACTATAGATATTTTGAAAGAGAAATAAAATAAAATACTTGTTAGCGTTTGTTTTTTCAAGTTGGACTGAAATATTTTCATTGTGAGTGCCAACTTTTTTTGAATATAAAAGCCCTTTACTAAAACATGAAAGGTTTTTTAATATATTTTATTATATTTGAAAATTTTCTTTTAACTAAAACTAAATTTAAAATATCGTTATTTTTAAGTTTTGTTGTTCTGGTCACAAATTAACTATATGATTGTGTAAGGTTAAAAATAAGGCAGAGACAAAACCTTTCATTTAGTTATATAGTGAGGTTAGTTCAAGTACGAAAAGTAATAAACGTGAGATTATGACGGATGAAAACGTCACATATACATATTATGTTAGTGAACGTACCTAATTCTCCACGAATATTCAGCGAAGGTTTGCTTACCAAAGTTAGATGAGTTTTCTGAAGATTCAAACCAGTGACCTAGGGAGCATTTAGCGAACAAGAAATCTTTGCATTTCCTTCTAACTAACCAAAACTACGAACTGTCCCACTAAAACTACAAAGCAATCTCAATTCCCCAACTCCTAACACCATAAATTGACAACTTGTCAACCAATAACCTGTCATATAAACACTAGCGAACAATTCAAAGTCCAATAAACAAACGAAAGTCGCTGACAGATTTCAAACTAACAAATATCTGCTACACGTTGTATTTGATCGTCAAGCAAATACAGCGCTGTATATGTTGCTGCGTCCGACAAGCACTTAGTGGCCGAGTTGCTTGAAGCGCTGGATGGTAGAGTTTGGAGGGTCGAGAGAAGACCGAGTGGAAATGGAAATAGTTTTATTTGTGTAAAATGTTTAAGCTTCAGCTTCGTGGGTACAATGTGGTCATTCAGACTTTGAATAAACCGTTTTGTTTTTGACTGTGTGTATATGTAGCTACTGTGAATTAATATAGATTTACAAGTTCATCATCATCAACCTGTCTTCGTCCACAGCTGGACATAGGCCTCTCCTAATGTACGTCACTGAATCCAGTCTTGCCAATTTAAAGTCCTGCAATTCTTAACTACCTGACTTACCAGACCGACAAGTGGTCATCGTTTTTCCATATCAACTTTCCCACATTTTTTTAAAGCAATCAAAAATTCATAACATTTCTGTGTCATAAAGCTCTCTGATTCTTTCTAAAGGTCTAAATAAAAAAATCAGATCATGTTTGTTCATCAGTTATTGATTTACGCGGATACTGACAAAGGCCTAAATTGGCAATAATATACTATGACTGGTATTAACAGTAGGCAACTGCGGCGTAACGAATGGGACCCGTTCCTAACAGATTGGCATAAAGAAGATTGAAAAGGTAAAAGGGAGGCGTTTGCCCTACTGTGTGGCAAAAATGAACAAAAAATTATGAAAAAAAATGACAAATATACATACAGATCCTTGAAAAAGCTTTTTTCTTGGGCAGTCGTCTCAAACAGGCATATTACGAAACAAGATGAAAAAACAAAATAAATATACCGTCAAGAGTAACAATGACATATTGTTTTCGCCAATTCTGTCCAATTCCGTCGTCTATTTCAGTAACAGATCTGAAAGCGACCGTGTGACTTCCGTCGACGCAAGTGCATCGCACGAACAAGATGTTTGGCTTTATACTATTGCTGTATATGTTGGTGTATGTACGTTGTATTTATTTGTTGAAGTCACGTCTTAAATGTAATACAAATGTATACGAGTAGAATGTAGATGATATCGTTTCTTGAAAAGCCGGGGTGGAGTGTTTCAAGGATTTTGTTATGATAGTAAATAGTGATCTGTGTCAAACAACTTGCAAAGTTAAGTTTCTTTTATTAAAAGTAAAGGGAAAACTAAAAGAACACCAAATGAAGACGACTTTACATTGTTATTTCAGGATATCATTAACACCTGGTAATAAAATAGTTTTACGAATCTCTAACCCCCTTATTAATAAACGTGGACTAAAGTTACAACCAGGATAATCCTCGGATTAACCAAACATTTTTTAAGGAGCCTTGGCGTAAATTAAGTCCACGTTTATTAATAAGGGGGTAAATGTAAATAGGAAGTAGGGAAACATCTTACTAAAGTCAGAAGAAATTGACGAGACATAACCAAAACTGGGTAAAGGATGAAGAAAGAGAAGAAGAGAAATACTTTATTTACCTCACTCCCATAGATTGATGATGATAATGATGAGAAGACACTAAATGACATAACTTCCATAACAGAAGCTGCAAGACACATAACAGCAGGAGATTCACTGATTATACTTAGTGTAGGTGAAATTTCGTAGCAGTGAGACTTCTGCGGATACAAAAAGACGTACAATATTTACATTGGCACGGCGCGGATGATGGATGGGCGTGATTTATACCGGGCCATCAGCCGGCCCCTATTTATGCACTTATTGTGGAGGAAAGCGATCATAATTCATAATGGGATAGGACTGAAACAAAGGTGACAGCGTTTTTTGGAGAATCCTGATGTATTAAAAATCTACATCTTTTATTTATTCGTAGTCTATATTGAGAGACATGGCCTGCTATAGAGAAACCTGTAGAGCAGGACATCTTTGTATAACCTATGGAGTTTTAGTTGGAGGTGCTTCTTAATAACTTTGTTTCCTTTCTTTTAATTTACGTGTTTTATATTTTTCTTCTGTTGCTTTAAACCTTTACGATTTTGTCTTAGAATTTTAGTGCACACGTCTTCACAAGTCGTCCTTTTACTTGTTTTTTTGTCAATCCTAGTTTGTGTAGTATTCTGAAGCTCAAGTCAATTTGTTATTTAGTTGCTTTTTGAGATAACACAGCAAGCTTTGTGAAATTCAGTGGCGTCTTCATCTACTTCAACTGAATCCTCAATTTTACCACTTAAAAGAGATTGCGAAGCTTGTTCACAGATCCTACCTTCATTATTTCACACCGCTTCAGCCTTCTCTCTTGGACCGCTACAACAAGACTGGCGAAGCTCATTAGCCAGGAGATAATCAATCATAAAGAATTACCGGCTGCCGCCACGGCTGCCGATCGGCCGTCACTGCGGACACCGACGACTGCCGCCCCTGCTTACGTAAGTGGCGTGATGTAAGTTTTGTGACGTCAGCGGAAAATTGGTGATGAAGGATGATGGGGTTTTCTTTGAATTAGCCAAATAACTGTTATGTGTAATGCTGGAAGATTAATCATGTAAGCTCATTCCAGTCTTATGTTGATCATCACAATTGCCATTGTAGTACAATTAATTGCCAGCAGCCCACATTCGGTGTACCTCTTCAACGTTTGTGTCGAAGATACTATCTTCAGTGTTAATCGTTAGTACTTTAACAGAATTTCGCTATTTAATTAATATTAATTAGGCTAATGAAGCCTACAAATGCCATAATTATCATTTATCTGCCTATTATTCTACCAGAAGTAATAATTTGTATAATGTTCTATCTTCATAATTCAGCTTTTTTTTTCTAATTTATTGACATAGATAACCTTGTTTTCCAGAAGATTTTTTTTTGACGACAGGTGTCTTTTATACATAAAAAATATCGTTCTAATATTATTTTCTCCAACAATTGTATCACTTAACCCCAAAACCACATTAATAAGACAATCTGAATCCGTATTAACACGTTGGAACATGTAACGAGCAATTAGGCCGGCCACACACGGCCGTCGTGCGATATTAAATGCGACCCCACTTTGTAATGAAAGAAACAATGGCGTTATATTTGCGCAGAAATTGTGGATCTTGCGACTAACGCGTGCGTCAAATTGCCGTGTTGGGATGTTGTTAGGTATCGAGATAGACGATACAGGAGGAATTCTATCTGATAGAATATGATAATATTATTTATCTAGAAGCTAACACACTGTTTAAAAGAATTCAGAAATTCAGTAACTAAGGGTAAACTAAGGTAACTATATCTACCTATATAATAATGTAATTTTCTTTAACAGATGAATAGAAAAGAGAAATCCATCGCCTGACGAAGTTTCAAAAGAAACACTTGAATTTATGGCAGTTGCAAATAAGTACAGAGAAGATTAAGAACATGCAGAGTATTAATCTATTTCCTACTTAAAACAAAGCAAGAGCAAAAAAACAAAAAAGATACATTAAAACCTTTCTTAGTTAAAGAAAAAGACTATGCCACGGTTGCCACACGTAATAGTTCCTCAGCAAGTGGGCAAAATGTTAGTCCACGATATTCCAACATCGGGAGATATGAGCGAGTGAAATGAAAGCAGTATTCTGTAGCAAATTGCCGTGTTTGTCATATTGTCTCATTTGTAACACAATGTTATTATAACTTATTCTTAGAAATAAGTTGTTTCAAAGGACATCGAAGGACTTACGCGCCATTTGTCAGAGATTAGATCAAAGCTTTAGTTTTTGCAAAGATGTCTAGCCTGGGCTAACAAAAATTGAATTTATAAATGAGCGTCAATTTTTTTTAGCAATGGTACTGTAAATCTGAAAGAGTTATCATGTTCAACAAAGGTTAAGAAATTACCTCTGTACCTAAAGGCAAATGTGGACGAGTGGATGTTTTAAAACATAATGAAATTATCAATTAACAAAGTAGAACACCCACAGGAAAAGAAGGAGTGGTTAGATACCTCAGCAACCAAACGGCTGACAACATTGTTGCACAATAGAAATCCAACCAAACCACATTTCTTTCCGTTGAAAACAAAATCAACGAACCACCATACTTATTCAAACGAGCATATCAAAGAAAAGGGAATGACGATCGAGAATTTAAACAGTAGCAACCGATAATACTGTATACAAAAACTTAACAATGAATTTAAAAGGGTATAATGCGTTATTACGCTGTCAGTCACAACAAAGGAAGTCGGTAGAAGAAAACATGGCGCGTTCAATGAAATATCGTAAATTAATACCTTTGCTTCATGAGCTGACGTGGAATGACCCCTTTGGCTGGTTTCGCAATGTTTTGAATACACCCGGCGATGGCCGCGGGGTTCTTTTTCGGTGAGAGTAATTTTCAAGTGTCTGTTTGACGTTTTGAGTGTGTATGTGCATAATTATGTTCGAAAATTTCTTTTGATGGTTTGAACAAATTGGTGTTAAGCATGGTGGATGTTTTGTTGGTTCAGTATCGTCAGACAAGAACTTATTTACGTTAATAGCATGTATTTCTTAAACCTTTGAATGTAATTGGTATTTTGTAGTATGGTGCAGTAGTATAAAGCCGAAAACATTTTGCAGTTTCCTGCATAGCACCATCAAAGTTGTTCGTGAGCTGAGAATATTATATAGAGAACAAAATTATTGCCTTTTTACAAAATGCCACGCTTTCAAAATATGACATGCTGAAAAAATAACAATCGATATACGTTAATGGGGTCGACGGAGCCCCGCTTAGCAGGACTTCAATGATCTTTCCTATTCGTTGAGAGTGAGGAACTATACACCACATTCCTTACTGCTTTGTGCTTTTTTTCAGAAATGATTACAGTTTTAGAGAACACAATATTCTAAAGAATGTATAGAATAAAATGGGTGCTAATTAAGGCAGCTTCTTTAAAATGTCATTCTCGTCTGCAAATATATTTAGTTGTCTAATGAATTAATAGGTCAGCGACAAACTTTTAGCGTCTAATAAATGGTTTATAAGCGACCATATATTGTAAAACAAGCTACTGTTAATATGACGCAACATGGTGATAATTCTTAAGCAACTAAATTTGCGATATGTCTACTCATTGCCAGCTTTTTTTTCTTCCTGGCAAGTAATCTAACACTGATGTACCTAGTAATAGTACCACCTGCCGTGAATCTTTGACGGAGCCCCGCTTCGCGGGGCTCCTATTTTTGCGTACAGGGTTTAAAGTAACCTAACACGAAGGGATGGCGAGGTCTTTCAGACCCCGCCATCCCCTTCGAACCTAACCTGTCCGTGTCGGGGTGCCCCAAGTCCCGAGCTCGCTTCGCTTGCTCTTGCATCCTAGGTCAAGTAACTGATTACTACCTGTCATGCTGGCTTTACAAATAAAATAGTTGTTTGGTTTTAATTTAATTTGTGATATGTCTACTCATTGTCAGCTTCTTTTACGCTCGTAAATTGACGCTGGTTTCTTGATATTTTGTTGGAATAGTAAAGATGATGAATTAATATAATTGAATCTGTTCTATTAACTCGTCGCTCACATATAAAAAAAGACGCTAGGTTGCAGGTGCTAAAGAAAACTTTTGTTGCCGCACATATAATTTCCCGAATAAAATGGCACAATGATTTTTGACACACTTAATTGACGTATTTCAACACACCACCGACACGGTTGGTCCCTACACAAACAACGACGTATAATCCATCAGAAGAATTGAATGCGCGTAATATGTTTTACGCAAACATAGAATTTCATGGTCCGGTGGGTGCATGATTACAATGTTAATGATACGAGTCCTGTCCTGTCTTGTTGAGTCGTTAGTTATGTGGGAATAATGATAGCTATGTACTCAATTCAAATTATGTATTGCAAAGTAATGAACGATGAACATAATAATTAGTTTTGGGTTCACGTAGGTACTAGTGGTTTCCAAACCAATCCCTCTCAATGAGAAGATGCCTGTGTCCCCACTTCCCCAGCAGTGGGAATATTACATTCTGATTATGCAGATGTAGATTTAAACGATGAAAATTCATCTGGAAAAGACATTAAAGAAAATTTATGTGAAGAGATAGAAAAGAAGAACAGAGTCGAAACGGGTGCAGAAATTACTGAGAAACCAGAATTAGAAACACAGAGGTTTTAATTACACATATTTTCCTCATAAAATTTTCATCATAGCTAAATCTACACAGACAGTTGATAGTAAATAACAACCTAATAGGACAAAAATAAACAATAGAGCAATTTAGTAATAAAGCAGTCAACCACAGAAAGTCCTTAATATTTTTCTCACAAAGGGACCTCAGGCATCGGCACTACGACCCATTTCCCTAACAGCTTCCCCAATATGACAGGTGTCACAAACACTATCCTCCAATTCCAAGAAAACGTTTATCAATTTAAATCGAATTAAAATTCAGAAATCATACCATCTTATAAATAAAACATGAATTAAATCACTCAATTACCGACGCCATGACAGTCTGGCTCGAGTAGTCAACGACATAGATGAATGGGATCCCTTCAGCGCGTCAATTGTCAAAAGGAAATGATCCAGATTTTTTGCTTCCAAAACAGAACCGTCTCTTTATACCACCCCTAAACTTTATCTGTCTGAAAATAGGGGCTATATTTGCTTGTTAATTTCAATGTTTTCTTCAACTAATTTGTATAAGAATAGCACAGTGTGATTCATGAAAGCCCACCGAAGCGTGAAGTTATTAAGTGCTATTGTGTTAAACTGAGTTTAGCGACGACCGTGTGATCGATCGGGTTAACGATGACAGAACAATGATTACATGCATGTGTGAATTTTAATAAAGAGTTTTTGTATGGTTATGTTAATGTAGGGGTATGGTCTCAGTTACAATTATGGCTAGAGTTGTTGACATCAGGTTTGACGAGATTTGGGCATAAAGATCTAATCTAGCTTTATTGTATCACGATTCCTTTTATCGGTTTATTCGATTAACAGCTCTTGGTATGGGTAAAAAGAATTTAGCATAATCACCAGACCTGCATCATTATTCTTGTTGGCTTTTTTTCATGCCAAATCCGGAATATCAGTTGGCTTTTCAATTTGTGCTGCTGTATAAAAGTTTTCTATCTTTAGAACATAATTTTGCTTGCAAGCAAACATTAACTTTAGTGTTTAGTTAAGACTAGTTAGGTCCTTAGATACGTTCGCATGTAGTTGGTAATTTACTTAACCGTGCCAATCCATCGAAAATCGTTTAGATGTTATTGCATTTTATATATTATTCATAGTTACAAATCTAACAATATTATCGTCACCAACCTTCGCATTTATTTTAGTAGTAAGGCACAAATTGGATACCCACAAACTAATACAGTTCAGACACCCCAAACATTTAATATCTCAACATCTTAGCGGTCTTTAGGGGTCGTAACAAAGAATTAAACAGTAAAACAAACACACATTATGGTTACCCCTCTACGCTTGTGCTAAAGTATGATAGTGGTAATCCTCCGCGTCTGATCTTAGACACGAATGGAGGGAACAGTGTCATGTAAGACAGTAGTGTATTGAAGAAGATTCTTAAGACAGATACTGTGAAAAAGGTGAAGACTTTCTTTCGAACAGAATTTTATTTACTCATATTTTGTTGAATACCATAAAAACCGGAGTGACGCCCGGGCTACATGAGGCTAGTTTTTCAAGCCAGGATAGCAAGCTAGTACTTCTAGGTTCATGTAGACTAACTTCATTTCTAAGCTAGTTAACTTCAATTCTAAGCTTCAATCTACAGCAGATGGTAGAAAAATTTTGAGATAAAAATTGTTAGAGAAATTCACGTGAAGGACTATGAGAAAATCAAAGCGGCAGTTAAAAGTGATGGACCCGGGTACGTCCTTAAACTACGTCCAGCCACCGAAGGACGGGCAGCAGCGTCCTTTGCAAAGTTACGGTGAGTTACTGCGATCCCCAAGCCGCGTGCCAAGCGTGGGGATTACGGCAACCCCCCCCCCCCCCCCATTATGATTGACAACAGAAGCACACGGCCCCCAGTCCCCGGCAGCTCCGCTATTCCTGGTCTGGGTAGCGGATCGGGTAACGGCGGAGCAGGGGGTGCTAAGAATCCCCGGCAGATGCCCCGCTACCACCCCCAACGGACTTTGGCCCTGGCAACACACAACATCCGCACACTGAGGACCGATGAGAAGATTATCGAGCTGGAGGAAGAATTGAGCAAAATGCGATGGGATATCTTGGGATTATCTGAAATCCGAAGAGAGGGTCAGGATACGATAGTTCTAGATTCCGGCAACATGCTCTTCTACCGGGAAGGAGACCGTAAATCCCAGGGTGGTGTTGGATTTCTCGTCCGCAGGTCCCTCATCAACAACGTTGTGAAAGTCGACAGTGTGTCGAGTAGGGTAGCATACCTTATACTCAGAATAACCAACCGGTATTCGTTGAAGGTCATACAGGTATATGCGCCGACCTCGACACATTCTGATGATGAAGTAGAGGCATTGTATGAGGAGATATCCTTAAAAAACCTTCGATTCAATCGAAACCTGGGCAGTATTGCAGTCCCTCCAACGATGTCATATCGACTATAGGTATATCGAAGTGTTGAAGTGTTTGTATAGAAACGCCACCATGTCCATCCGACTTCAGGAAGAGAGCACGAAACCAATCCAATTGCAGAAAGGCGTGAGACAGGGAGACGTTATTTTTCCGAAACTGTTCACGAACGCGTTGGAGGACGTTTTCAAACTCTTAGAATGGAACGGATTCGGCATCAACATCAATGGCGAATACATCACTCACCTTCGTTTTGCCGATGATATAGTCATCATGGCAGAATCGTTGCAGCACCTCAATGCTATGCTCAGCGACCTCAGTATCGTTTCCCAACGGGTCGGCCTTAAAATGAACATGGACAAGACGAAAGTCATGTCGAATGTCCATGTGGCACCCGTACCGGTTGTTGTTGGGAGCGATACTCTCGAAGTTGTAGACCATTATACTTACCTTGGACAGATTGTTCAGTTAGGTAGGTCCAACTTCGAGAAAGAGGTCGCCCGAAGAATCCAACTCGGATGGGCAGCGTTTGGGAAGCTACGTGATATCTTCTCATCGAGAATCCCACAGTGTCTCAAGACAAGGGTGTTTGACCAGTGTGTGTTGCCAGTGATGATATATGGCTCCGAAACGTGGTCCTTGACTGCTGGCCTCTTAGAGAGACTAAGAGTCACTCAACGAGCAATGGAGAGAGCTATGCTCGGAGTTTCTTTGCGGGATAAAATCCGGAACATGGATATTCGGCGAAGAACCAGTCACCGACATAGCTCATAAAATTTGCAAGTTGAAGTGGCAATGGGCAGGCCACATCGCTCGTAGAACTGACAACCGATGGGGAAGAAAAGTTCTCGAGTGGCGACCACGGACCGGAAAACGCAGCGTAGGCAGGCCTCCCACTAGGTGGACCGACGACATCGTGAGGGTCGCGGGCAGCCGATGGATGCAAGTGGCGAATTGTCGTTCGGCGTGGCGGTCTAAGGGGGAGGCCTATGTTCAGCAGTGGACTTCCTCCGGCTGTTGATGATGATGATGAGTTAAAAGTGATGGGTACAATATTCAGGAAAAGCCCTTAAATTAGCTTTATGGATTTGTTTGTTGATTATAATTGTAGTATAACAATAGAGACTTATTTACCTGCTTTAAATATTTTTTTTAATTTATCCATTTTCACATAAGAAAGCTGCTAAGAGCGAAACAGAATTCTTACACTTTCATTTCTTTTCCTTTTTGTGACTCATAAGTTTTTACGTTAGTATGTGCAGTTTAATGGCTCAAATTAACTGCTCACCTAACGCAGTATATATTTTTAATAGCCATCAGGTGACCAATGAAAACGGCACGTTTTATTGGTGGTATCATTGTGGCGGCTATCAAAATGAGACGTGACTGTAAGACTGGTCAGGTGTCAATTTACCTATGAGGATAAGGATAAAAGCTGATGTCAGATGTTTTTTTTTTTTAAAACTTGCCCCGCTCTATGAATTTTTCCTGTATCATGGGTGCGTTTACAAACATAGAAATTCACCTAAACAATCACTCCAAGGAGATATAAAAGAACCTATAGAGCGGGCATTAGTAAAATTTTCATACAAAATTGTTGATGCCGTGCGTCCTAGCGTTGCATAGCAACGCGACTACTAGACTGATCGACTTTTTACCTATTAGTAAAAAGTTTTGGATCACAACTTTCTTCGTGATGTCCCGTCTATTGCTCGGGTATAGTTTAATGTCT
Organism: Agrotis segetum; assembly: GCA_036375495.1. NCBI lineage: Eukaryota > Metazoa > Arthropoda > Insecta > Lepidoptera > Noctuidae > Agrotis > Agrotis segetum. The sequence goes on from JAQSVV010000431.1 coordinate 21,686, forward strand.
TTGAATCACCCAGACCCGGAATAGCTACTTGTAGGTTATTGAAATATTTGTTGCATTTTGTTTTACTAAACTCAAGTCATTCACTCGGTGTTTCATTCACATATTTCCTTCAAGTATTTTTTTTATAATCTACCATCAACATCAGTCATAGCAGTCTACTGCTGGAAGTAGGCCTCTCCAGCCGCATATCATTTAACTCGATTATCGGCTACTCTCATCTAGTTGTTGCCAGCCATGGATCTAAGAAATTCCCTTGAAAATAAATTCGATCAGTCTAAAGAATATAATTATATGTATAATTTAAGTTTTAATTCTTAAAAAAAAATACAATTCAAAGGATAATAATTGTACAATTTTAGTCTCGGTAGTAATAATTATGATGTTGCTTTCAAAGCAATAGCTACTAATTTAAAGCCCTTTGGTGAACAAATTAATTAACATTTTCTATCAACCCTTATTACAGTTCTAGGAAATTCTATTTTCCGTCTTGTCACTAGCAAGTTAGTAACACAAAAAGCCTGCCATTTCCAGGGAAATTGAGAAAAACTTCACATACAACAGATATTTCCTATTGATTCTTGCAATCGTTCAATATGCAAAACAGCTGTTTTTCCTCACACACTGACTGAATGATTTAATGCAGTTTATATGAACTTAATGCCGTGGGATACTCGGTGTGAAAGTGATTTCCATGGAGCGACCTTCGGGTATTTTGTATTTTGTCTGGGAAATGTTCGTTTAGATATGCAATCTTTTCTTGACTAAATAGCTTGATAATTAGTTGTATTATAGTTGATTATCATTATGAGAAGATATAAAATAATATAGTATAATAATATAGTTTTAAGTTTTACTAATATATTGAGTCCAAGATACTTGAATAAAGATGATTCTATTCTATTCTATATAGGCCATAATTAAAAAAACTTTAATGACAAAAATAAAAACTACATTAAAACTAAAATCTGTTCGTTTGTTTAAAGAGGATAATTTCTTGAAGTACTGAAATGATTTTAAAATATCTTTTACCATTAAAAAGCTGCATTAGTCCTGAGTATAGGCTATGAGGGAAATGACTAAGCAAACCGGTGGCATGGCCATGTTTTAAACATTTCAATGAGTTGGAAATTAATAATAATAATAATTTATTTGTACAGAAAGACACAGTATACATAGCAAGTAGAAAAAAAGAAAAAATGGAAATTAAAATCAGATTTAGTTGATTCAAAAAAATATGCGTATTATTTTCTTTATCTATTCTAAATAACACATACACACAATTAAAATAACAACCGTTTAATAATACTAACTATTAAAACATAAAACTTAATTATTTATCCTCTGCCTCCTCTTGCGTCCCTGGAGGATAGAGGGCGGTTTCAGGGATCGGGAAGCAATTTCCGAGCCCCGGGCGATTGTTACAAAATCAGTGATGTAACGACTAGGAGGATCGTCTGCCATTTTGAACGGAGGTAATGCGATTTCGGGTTATATTGCATTGATTGTGTCTACGTGTATGTAGGGGAGAAACTTTGTGTTGACTCGTCTGGCCTGACTATGGTCTTAGTTTATTATTTGGTACCTTCTAGTCACAACTGGGATGACAATTTTAAATTAAAGTGTAGGTAATGTGAATTATCATCATCATCAACCGGAAGACGTCCACTGCTGAACATAGGCCTCCTCCTTAGACCGCTACGCCGAACGGCCACTTGCATCCATCGGCTGCACGCGACCCTCACGATGTCGTCGGTCTACAGTGGGAGGCCTGCCTACGCCGAGTTTTCCGGTCCGTGGTCGCCACTCGAGAACTTTTCTTCCCCATCGGTTGTCAGTTCCACGAGCGATGTGGCCTTCCCATTGTCACTTTAACTTGCAAATTTTATGAGCTATGTCGGTGACTGGTTCTTCGCCGAATATCCATGTTCCGGATTTTATCCCGCAAAGAAACTCCAAGCATAGCTCTTTCCATGCTTGTAATGTGAATGTTCTATTAAATTGTGTAAAATCTTGGATCCTCTTACCGTACAGACAAATGTGTTTCTGGGGAGTTTGTTCCGCCACTTCTTCTTCCCAGGCAAAACATTAGGAAGTGTCGAAGGGGGGCGCTTTGGCGGACTGTCACAAATAAAAATTTACTTTCAAAAAGTTCTGATAAATCAGCCTATTTTAAATAAATGAGTTTGGTTTTTTTGTATGATAATGACTTGGTTGGATACTCGAATCAGTCAAAATCAGTGAAAAGGCTTAGTATTATACACAAACCTGAAGATTCCTCTGTATTTTTCTGTTAATGTAAAAACCCCGCGGCTGTTGAATTGAGGGAACACGATGGCTTGTACCCACCTCGAGTCTAGACAGTCCTCTTCGCTCAAACTTGGGAGGACTCATTCGATCATTTACACCTAAATTAAAAACATAAATAGGTTTCCTGCGATTTTAGGTTTTTCTAAAAAAAATATTTACTATGTTTTCACGAAGGCAATTTTTAAAAATACTTACACGTGTTTATTTTTTTCATTTGACTTTCGTTTTAATTCCATTCCCACAGTAGCTTATAGCCAGTCAACACGTCAGCTAAAACGTCATTTAGTCCTCAATTTATAGTCATTATTTATCTCCGAACAACAACAAACATACCCAAGTACAAACTGAACCCGTTCAATTAAAAACCAGTTCAATACTTGTTTATTTGACTAACAAAATCATAAATCGTTACATTTAATCGCTTCAGTAGCGTTTAAACTTACCATTGTGTACGTACATGTTCAATTTGAATAAAAAATATATCTATTGTAACCCAAATGAGTGTTATCGGGAACCGGTATCGAGACGAAAAACATACATGTTACTTGTTCACGAAATTCAACGTTAACCCTCGTAAGACGCGGGGTCTAACGCGTACATTCCCATTGTGAGCGGTCGCCGCGACCCGAGTAATGATCTCACGTCCCGCGTGCGTGTCCCGATAAAGGGTTAAGTACACACTAACAACCTGACGTGAGTCACAAATCCACCATTATTATGTTATTGTGGGAGCCGTGTCGCACCGGCCCGCCATTTACATACAATTTAACATGAAATGTGGGCAATAATTCATGGCGGCTGTTGCGTTATTATTTCTATTATAAAGTGTTCAACTTGACGTTTTTCGTGTTGCCATCTGGCGTGTTACCTTTTTTTCACTGTAAATGTTTTTCGTTTATATGTTAACGGCCCGCCATTTAAGTCCAGTTTCACTATCTCGCTAGCTTGAATAATGATCGCTGTTTTGCATGAAATTCATAACGTGCCTACTTTTTCTATTATACCAACTCGTATAGTTGAAATAACCCCGTATAATTAATTCCGTGCGAGTGAGTTTAACGATATTCGAGCATTAAGACGGCCAAAACAAATTAATCAAGTATAATCGTCGATTAATTCGTACCATGCCGCGAAGCAATATACTTACGTGCTTATTTTTTGTTGTCGAATGAAAACAGAACAAAAATAAAACCCTTCCAATAGGTCGCCCGTCGACAAATCGACGAACAGCATTATCTACGCGCCGCTTAATTCGAATTCAAATGAAGGCATTCAGTGTTTAAAATATTAATCAATGCGAGAAGCTTATTGAATATTTTTACGACGATTTATGTCCAATTAGCAGCCGGTGCGTGAATTGAATTGTTTGTGCCCGAAATCTGAATAAATACCACAATATTTACGATAATGTCCGGTCGTTTGAATAGGCGGCACCGCGGGCACACCGCGGGCGCGCCGCGGGACACTCCGACCGACTAGTTTATTATGCGGCGGCGAAGGGTTACTCTTTGTATGACGTTTTCATGTTAATTTACGCGCTAGCTGACAAGGTGGTCCGTCCGACCCGCGGCGCGCATTACCACGTCGGATTTTAAAAATGATATTTTAGTGTTAAAGCTATCGTTGGATGAGATTGCTTTTCGTATAAACGTGTATTTACGAGACATTTGTCTGGTGGGTCGTTGGTTAAAATTGGTTATTGGCTAGTGTCGTGTTCAGTGATTATTTCCGAGTGGTTAAACTTTTCATAATGGCTCATTATTGCCGTTATTTAATTAGGAGTAACGTTTGTTCGGCTCAGTCGGTTTAATTAGTATGAAGCGGGCGGGTCCGTGATCAAAGCTTTGTGGAAGCGATCGCGCGGATGTAAATCGTTTTGTAGATGGTTAGTCAAGCGGGCGCGTTGCTTCAGCGGCTGCGACTGCTTCCTAAATATAGCGACACTTAGATATGTATAAAATAACTTTATTGTTTCGAAATTATCTTTGGAAGCCCTTATAAATAATGAATGTGAAAATGTGTTTGAAAGAAAACCTACCTCGCGATTTCAATGCAGATATAAGTGGAAGCAGCGACAAGTTTGTGACAGAAAATTATGATAGACTTTTCGCTATGGGTAAAACTACATCAAAAAGATTATAAAATATAAAAAAAAACTGTATTTTGCACGAGAGTTCTTCTTTCTGAAAATACTACGAAATTGTATTTTAGTACACATCCAGAATTCCAGGTATTGATTTATACTTTCATTTCTTAAACAAACATTGTTTATCAGACACCTACTTCGCTTAGTCAAAAAACTATTAACTACATAAACTAAAATATTGTTTATCAGATTAGTTTTTCAACGATTCATAAATTACAAGATTTCTACAGAAAATGTTACCACAGCCAATAAAATCCATACATTACAACGAACTCAATTAAAGTTTCACTCGCCATAAATAGGTACCGTGGAACTTGTTAGCGGCCTATCTCAAGCTCAAAACTGCTGGATAAGGGCTCAGCCGTAATTTATCGTCGCGCTTAGAGATAAAAGGGGCAGCAGATTTGTTTTGTATTTATACGCTGATGGTTTATGAGAGACAGGTGCGGGGCAGTGATGTGGAAGTGTCGCTGAGAGGTGTAGAAAATTGTCGATAGATTTAAGTCGATACTTTTCATAGTGTCATTTGTAGTCGATATTTTTTGACAGTTGATTTTGGTGGTCAGAAACTCGATAACCAGTCCCATATCAAGATTTTTAGTGTTACTCAGTGTCCAGGTTGTAGAAATTAGATGGGTAGTGGTTCACATCATCAGTCGCTCAACATTTTTTTATATAAAAGGCTAGAATGATGAGAACTTTTAATACAAGATACCGAAAAGTGTTTGTGTCCGAAAACTGCGAATGACTGCGAATGATTTGCAAGAAGATAGGCAATTAGCCAACTGGTAAAAGAATAATTGTTCCCGTCGATCAATGTAAAGAATAATACCTCCACCTCCTGCATAAATATGTTCAAAAATAATATTTTCTGCATCTGCATTTTATGTAGAGAAAATCGTCATTTACCAATTAAAATGGCAAACTTATAAAAAATAATGTTCACATCTTTATTTAGAATACATTTGAATTAATAAATGTTCCTAAAGCTCAAACCCAACAAATTAATTCCAAATAAAATTCATTTCGATCCCAACTCACAACCCACAAAATTAAATTATCGAAACTTTCCCGCAACGGAACATCCCTAGTCACTATTTCCACATGCCATAACTCAGGCCTGCCCCTTATTAATGCATCTGTATCAAAGCTCGATGACATATTTAGTCGAATAACTCACAAAGCTAGGGTAATTCAGTAGAGTGAACTCAGTGGAACTGATGAGGACGGTCCAGCGAGAGGGATCATTTCACTTGAAATGGGTGATTTGAGGGATAAAGGAAAAGTTGACTGACTGAATAATAGAGTGCTGTGGGCATTGTGGGCAGTGGACTGTAGGCGAATGGTCGGACGTGGCTGTCAATCAAATAATTTGTACTTTATTACTTAGGTCTTAGAGTGGTTTTGAGCCTAGATTTTATTTTAGATAGTTTGTGTCTTTTGGATTGATATTTCAAATATTGGTCCAGTGTATTCTCTCTTTTACAAATTATTTTTGGCTTTTCTAAAGTAAAATCTGTTTCTGTAATACAAGATTTGTATTTTTTTCTTATATTTATTTTGACCTTATTTTTTGTAGTTGGCGGTGGATGATTTCCTGGTTTGTATTTTTTTATCACTGATGTAATTATCATCAAATGATTCATAAAAGAGATAATATTGTGAAAGATGACCACTTTACTACTAAGATACCATCAGAAGAAATTCTTTTCCAAGTATGTAATGTTACAAAGATAGAGATAGATTACTCTTAATCTCCAGCCTCATCCTCTTTCGCACTTATAAGATAAGTCAATTATAATTACTGTAATTTATTACGATTACCTACTAGATTACCTTAATTAGAACTATTAACATCTTTGGCGCCTGCCGCTATAATTAAAAGAGCCCTATCAATTATATCGCTTAGCTCTTTTAAGGCCTTAATAATTTTAATAAGATGAAAGGAGTGCAATTAATATGAATTAAGTCTAGCTAAAAGAAGAGATTGAGCCATACTTATAAAATGGTTTGAACAAAAAATGCTGAAGAATTTGTTCACTTGAAAGAAAGCTACTGTACATTACATATTTGAACAAGTTTTTGAGCAATAATAAACTTTATTATATACTCAAAACTAAGGCTTAAACAAAATACCATGACAAAAATGTCTGACCATGAAGTCAAATTGTTTAAAAAAGTAAATGTAAAGAAAACTCAAAAAAAAAAACAAGAGAAGTATGCTGATATAAAACTCATCCAAATACTTAAACAACAATTAAATACAGACCTCACACTCTAGAACACAACAGAAAAACCCAAAACGATTCCAACTAGAAGTCTAACCGCACAGAAAAAAGAACATTAACATAAAATCTCAATTAGTTTCAATGACAGGACACCGCAATGTAGGAAAAATTATTTCATAAAAGTTAAATTATACAGTGCAGACAATAATTTCCATTGAATTATAGGGACAGTAATCATTGGGTATGAAGTCGATACAATATTAGTTGCTGCTATCGGTAGTTTGAAACGCAATAATTTCGATGAATCATTTGTTAGTTTTGACTTTGTTCATTTTGTGGAAGTTGATAATGTATTTATTAACGGAGAAATTGAAAGTAAGTTTGATATAAAAGATTTTATCGATGAATTTACTATATCCTATAAAAGTAGTAATTTTGAGTAAAAGGAAATAAAGAAAAATGATAAAACTTAAACAACTCGATAAGACAAAGGAGAATATTAAGCTTATAAGCTCTATAGACAGAAGGATGCAGAAAGCCCCAAGCTGACAAACGCTATTGAGAAGCATCCTGACTATATTAGAATTGATAATACGAAAGCTGTGTTTAAAAAAATATGTTCATGTGATGATAATAATGTGACAATCAATCTTCCTAAATACATTGTAGTTTACTTTTTATAAATTAATATATCATCATGGGCTTGTAAACTCTTAAAATGGATTAGTACAGCCGTCTATCAATAAAAGTATTCTGGGCCACAACATACATCCTTGTAAAAACAGAAAATATCATTCTACATGTTCATTCAATCAAATTAACGAAGGTATAACGAGCGAACAGTTGATGTAAAGTATAACCCCGTATATGACGCAAATAGTCATCTAGCATGCGAAATGTGCATTGAAAACTTTGCATAAATAGATTTATATCTGGTTATCCATTAGAGCAGACGATGATTTATGTTATGTGGGCACGCTTGGCGTATCATAAAAGTGTTTGTTCTGTTTTATTAGTTAGACTAGCTTGGTACGTGGCTTTACTTGTTGCTGGGGATCGAATATTTTGCGTTCTTTCTTATTCTTTGACGTAATTTGTATTTTTCGGAGATTTTAATTTTTTCTTCTTCATCTTGTTTTGATCTTGACTTTCTAGGGTGCACCTGAATTTTTAAAACATGGATAATTGTGAAGTTTTGATCAGTACTATGATTTTAAAGCGTTGAAAAAGATTTGTGCAGCTCACTGGTAGTAACCTTTTATTAAAATCTAGGTGTCTCCTTTTACAAGTCAACTTTTGATATAGGCCTTCAAACATAAGACACCACTTTCAATCCTCTACCTTTCAGACTGTATGTTTTACCTCTGACTCTATGTCTGACTGTATGTCTTCCTGCAATGTTCAATAAATAAAGATTAATTATATTGTTATGTACAATAGTAAAACTGTCGGTAATACCGTATCATTCTTTTGTTCAACATATAAAAGGCAGACAACGATTGTTTCTATTGTGTATATAAGTTCATTAAAATGCTTTATGATCAATAACTTTATACTTTATGCAGTATCTGCTTTAATAGCTCAACGATGGCTATTTATATGATAATTATAGCCTGGTATAGCGGTCGATATTGAATTACTAATCTTGTGAATTGCTTCATCAATTATATCTTACTTTATTTTGTAGGTAGCAGCGTCATCTTTAGAATTTGGATTAGTTTTGATTTTGAGTATTTTATAGGTTTTATTTCGTTTCCCTTTTGAGCAACATTTCTCTGGCTTGTGCTTGCTTCTAAATATCATGCAATTACCTAGATGCTGCTGTTGGCTGGTCCACCAACAAATCTTGTACAACCTCTCAGATTACATTTTCTTACAACACGAAAATGCCTTATTGGTTGAAATCGGTTGTAGTAGGTATGTCTATTTTTACTGCGAATCTTACTAATATTATAATTAATGTGAAAGTTTGTGAGGAGAATAAATGTGTATGTTGGTGGCTCGTTCACGCCTAAACGACCCGATTTAGATGAAAGTTGCGCATATAGCGCATAACCTGGATTAACACCTAAACGGTTTATCCCGATTTTATGTGGGAACATTTTTGAGTTGAACCGGGTGAAGCCGCTGGCAACAGTTAGTATATGTATAAATTTCAAGATAGCCTCATTCCTGACACCTAGTAGTTACGACACAACTTCCACGTAGTAAACGAGCTGACAGCAAACGTAATTTTTATTTCATTCTCACGTCACCCACGCTGCCACGCGGGAAGCAGGCGACACATTTTATGTCTTCCTTTCAAACTAACACTGTAACCTCGAACCCCACAGTATACCCTAGCAATTTATTGAAATTACCAATCGTATAAATATCAATTATTTGTTCGAAAACATAAATTTTGTTCGTTGGACGTCGCGTGCATGACAGCTCTACGTCATAAACCGATCATTATTGTGTCACTGGGCGATGTCACAACGCCCACAATAATGATACCAGTGATACTCCAACCTGACGTTAAACGTCATAATTGAAATGTATCAACGTGATCATTACGAAATGGGAATGACGAATGGCTGACGGTAATGACACTCTTCAAGTCATGACAGCCTCTAATCTACTTCATTTTAATAATAAGCAGTGAAACCACTTGCTTACTGGACTATGAATAATGAAATACTAGCCACTTCTAAAAGCCCATTATGTCTTTGAAGTTATTTTTACAATTTGCGCGGACATTAAAGCCGACTCTCTGCCTATCTGGTTTTACCATCAGCACGAACAATGTTCTATTTGAACAAATAAACTGCACAAACAAAGCGACTATCGTTAAGAAACAATACATTTTAACTAAGGGAGCCTGACGTTCGCTGCCATTCGCCGAAACCAAACATTGCCAGCGTATCAGCCGTATAGACACGATCCAATCAACCTTTACTTCACAGAGGCATGCCGCAGACGTCTCTCGATTCAATCGAAACTGCAACTGCATTTCCAGTTGGCAGTCCTTTGATACGTCCATCGCTTGTCTGTCCAAACGATTGTGCGACATGTCCAAACTAGCTAGGAACCTCGCTTTAACCACCGCGCAGCCCCCGTGCACCTACCACCAAAGGGTTACAGCCAGCGCGAGAGCTCAACGTACGTCGGTCAAACGTCAGCCTCCTTTGAATACAGAATACACCATCATTTCAATTGTCAAGCCGTAACTCGTAACAGGGGAGGTGATAAATTAATGCACTAGTACATTAGACGCCCGTGATAATAAAACACGCATTAAAATGTAATTGCTGACAACCGTCTCACCCTTATCGATTCTACCCCTAAGTTTCGCGTTCATTGCCAGTTCCGTCAACATCGCACGCAAAGTTACTGTGTATCACGAAGCAATGGTTTTGTAGCACATCGATATGGTTATGTAGCGTGCGGGGTGAATGTTCACATTGCAGGGCGCCTAACAGCAGAACCCACTCTGGAGGGTAATCGCGCACGAAAGCGTCTAGTAATAAAAGTGATCGTAAAATTGTAAGGTTACGAGCCGTGAGAGAGGAGAGTGCACTTGGATGGCACACTGATACGTTTTTCGGGTTCAGTCGTTACCACTTGAACTAGCGTCATTTATATGATTTATGGATCTCTTGGTATTGACGTGGCAAAGCGCCACAGCTGTGTTTACTTATTTTCGTAGGTGTTTTTATGTGATAATAAAGATAAAACTAAATGTAAAACAACTACATATCAAAATCATCAAATAAACACAATATTTTACTTCATATCAAATTATCGATTTTGCTAGCTATAGATCTATATGCACATGCAAAAGAACATGTTCTATTAATTTATTAAAATGTAATTTACTTCTAAAGTTTGCTTTTGTTGACCTGTTTTACAAAACAAAATAAAAGTGTTCACTCCAAGTTAGTACATACTCTATACTCCAAAGAAAATTATGGCCCAAAAAAAACTCTAACCAATGTTAAAAACACAATATTTTACCCCCAGCGCCCCCAAATTGTCTGTGTCGAGAAAAATTTGCTCTCGCCAATAGACTACGAGATTAACTTGCGTATCAGACGGCAGCGTTTCATGGGTTTTATCTCGCGCGGTAATTGCTCGTAAGATTCGGGCTTTACAGTCGCAACTCTGGCGTAGTACCCGTCGCGTAGTGGCGTATTTCGAAGGAGCTTTTGTGCTCGCTTGTACGTGATTGCCACCGAAATGATTATTGAATGCCCCGATAAGGCTCGTTTCAGATTTATCGTTGTAAGTTTAGATCGTGCTTCAACTGGTGTTAGATTTAATATTAGGGTGAATGTGTGGGAGTTATGGCTTTTAAATGGTTTGTGATGCGATTAGATGTCTGGTTTTTTCTTTTGATGAAAGGTTATTGTGGAGCCGCATGATTCTTTGGCGCTTGAATGATGTAGTCAGAAAGAAAATGTTTGTGAACTTATCTGGGGGAGTTTCAAGGAAAACTATGGTTATACGCCAACAGAATCATGTAACACCATATCCTTGTTTTTTTAACTATTTCCAGTTCCAGTCATGCCAGTGGTACTTCATGTTTTGTCCATGAATAGTAAGTGGCCTCATTTAGTGAATTAGCATGACTGAACAAGGACGCAATTTCTTTCATGAAAACCAGTTGTAAATTTCAAAATACTGGTTATTAATGGTTGTTATTAAACGTGATGTTAAACCCAATTACTTTCAAAAAACCTTCACAAAATGACAAACAGTCGGCACGCGTCACTTTATTCAACACAACTGTCACTGAAAATGAAAAATTATTACGAATATAATTTGTATAAAGTAACATAGCACAGCAACTTTCATTTAAGATATAAATAATACTTTCATAGTCCGTAAAGGCTAGTTTACGTTAACTTCAAAACTTAAAGTTGGGAAAAGCGAAAATTATAAAATGGTTCTTCTCGAGTTTTCACTAAGCACAGTAATGAGGGCAACACAGCATACTTGACCCCTGCTTACTCTTTCAAAAATTCCCTTTACGTTCTTTTTTACATAACATAAGGTAGGTCGGGGAGGTCACACTAAGTGGTGGTTGTTGAAAATGTTTTTAATTTATTATACCACCGTGTGTATTTTCGACCATCTTTTATGAAATATTGTCCTCGAAGCTTTGTAAGCTGAATATAGTTTTTACGGAGCGCAAAATGGCAGCAGGTTTGGGTTACGTTTATAATGGTGAAAAATGTGCTCGGTTACATAAACAACAATCATTATAATAAATATGACAGTTTATTAATGTTGTGTTTGATGTAATAGGGAATTAAAGCAAGACTTTGAATCACACTTCTGTTAGCTTTGAGTCGTAAAAGTGATTAAATTGTACATTATAACACGCTATACAGCTGTGATTTATAGTCAGAGATATGTGAGACTAATGGATTCTGTTGATGATAGTGGAACCTGTTGCCAATTCTCTGCTACTGGCCAGAAAGGCAACAAACATCATCCATCTCTATTCTTCTTCGACAACTAAAAAAAAAACATCAATAGTCTCAATAAATTTCAATTAAATAATAGCACAAACCGTTTGTGAACACGTGTCACCATTGAAGCTTACACGCTCGAAACTGACCATTAACACGAACAAAATGTAAAAAGAGCTTTATACGTTCCTTTTCACGCAAACTCCGGAGTATAACGCGACGTCCCTAATGACGTGTGAAAGATTGATCGACGTAACCTTGGAGGCGCGCACAATTATTCTTTTATAATGTATTTTAACTAGACATTTTCGTGGGTGTACGATTTATGAACGTTCAACGTTGTTTTATGACATTAAATTATAGTATGTTGATGGCAGTTGACAATGTAGGCGGTGGGGATCCGATGATCTGTTATTTACGATTATTCGCAGAGTGCTAGTCGTTTAGATTTAAGAGTCTATTAATGTTTTTGATAAAGAAATGTTGATGTCGTGTTGTGTTTTTCATTGTGCTTAATAAGTGATTGAGAGTCTTTATTGATTTAGATTATTTGTTTGGTTATGATAATGAATTTTTAAATTTTGTTGAAAAA
>JAQSVV010000432.1:0-256035 GCA_036375495.1 Agrotis segetum
CGAAATTGCTACTACTTATCTATATTTGCGTTGTTCAGGAAAACAAACGATGCTTTCGCCTATTTAACTAAAATTCGCAGAGAATACAAAAGCGGAAAAACTTGGAAAGGTAAGCCCCTTATACACTAGGCGACGCAAGTCTCTGATGCCTTTGGTATCCAGGGGACTATCGCAATACAAATCCATAGAGGTTCGTACACAGGCACGCGTCAACGGACACCAAAGTCAAGGTATCGAAGACTTGCTCACAACTTGCGCAGCATCGTGTGCGAAGGGGCTAAGTATGGGACTTTCTAATACACTTTACCTTATTGGTGAGAAAGGAAAAAAGGCGAAATTCTCTGTCTCTTTAGTACTTGTCCAGAGGTCGGAGGTTCAATGCCTACCCGTTACTTTTTTAATAAAAAGCTTGGTGCTCTTCTGACGATTAACACGTCTTGTCGCAACGGGCGGAATACAGATAGCGCCGTCGGTACTGTCTAGACTAGGGTATATGGATTCATCCTGCGTTGCTACATATCCGTCGGTATCAATTTAAGCAAGTTTTGCCTCTTTCAGTTATTTTTTTATTCTATTTTCTTTGTCAATGGTTTCCGAGTGTGATTGTTCTTGACGTTTGCCGTCACCTTCTTTTAAGCAATGATTTTTGTCATGTATGTGTTGTTGATAAGTTTGGTTAGAGGAGCAGTGTTTCTGCAATTTGTATTGTAAAACATATCAGTTATTGACAATGAATTTGCCAATATAAATGTTTTCCAAGTCTTGAGATTTTATATAACATTGAATTGTTAACCTTAAATCTGCGTCGCGGCCTTCGCTCATATAACTTTATTACCAAACCAGCCAAAATACAACTTTCCTTATAAAGTACGAATATAACAAACTTGACATGAATATGTTTTGATCTATTAGGGACGTTTGTTTAACTACTGATAACAGTTCCAACTAAACATTAACTACAATTTACATTTATTACTAGTACGCTGTCCTAATTGGTAATTTTATGTAAGTCAGGGTCACCCTTAGATGAGTAGTTGCTTGTTAACCTTGGGCACCTCTTTTCACGTAGGTATACAACCTCTTTTAAAACCAAAGTCAGAACAGACATTAATCAACCTTCTTGATGATAGAACTCTTCAAAGTTTGGCATGCAATGACGTGTTTTAAAAATCCAATGCAAGATGAGTCTTGTTTTGAAGTTTTTTTTTGTTCATGGTCAAGATTCATTTGATCATAGTGACATAGTAGAATATCTGTAGTCAGTGGCACTTATGGACCTACATAATAAGTCCATGATGACACTATACTGCAGAAGTTACAATGTCCGAAGAAATATCCTTTAAAATAAATAAAAATACGTTAAAGTATTCGAAATTGAAATATTTTTCAAACTCAACAAACAGCAGCGAATCATGTAACCGACACAATATAATTATTCCCTTAATGAAGAAATAAAAAAACTAGAAAAGAGCTCTAAATATTGTGTATAGTTGCACTGCGGCATAAAAAGTTGACACGTGTCATGCTCGCACTAAGGTTGCCACAGAAGAAATATAAGCTAGATAAGGTATAATTACTTCACGTGTTGGTTTTATATTTGTTAGCAATTGGAGATCATTAGCAGCCGTGATCTTGGATGGTGTTAACTTTTTCTTTGATCTTATCAATGCTATAGCTGTCAATACTTTGACATTTGACGACCATCTTTCTTTTTGTGTGCATGAGGTTCATTAGACTTGTTTTTAAAACAGCCATGTATAGGAAACCAATAGTGATTGCTTGAGAGATTCTAATTAAAAGTTCATTTAATTGTTTCTGTATCGAGAATTCAAGATGGTGGTAAATTATTGATCTTAAAAAGTTACAATGTTGCCAACTGAAGCATAATAACCCTTCATAAAAAATATTGAACAGTGTAGAAAATGACTCAGGTTTTTGCCTCCTAAAATGAAGTTTAACATAAACGTGGGAGGTTAATAAAAAACAACACTTTGTTTACAACACTAGCACGAAATTATAATAACCTGCCATTACGTTGACTTTTACCACTTGCAGAAATACTGGTGAGGGTAATAAATTCCTTCCCTGTCTGTCACTGGGCATGGGCAGTACGGTGCGCGTCTTTGGCTGACTGCGTGGCATTCTTTGTTCGAATTGGAGACGGCTAGCGGGTATTATCAGTTTCGTTTTTTTTTTTTTTTTGATTTGTTTATGTAGATGACAATATGTTTTTTTTAACTTTGTTTGAAGTAATAGATTCTTGTAATGTGGAATAACTGCATGTTTAAACATATTTTTTAAAAAACCTACTCCACTTGTAAACGATAAGATTCATCGCCACTTTTTTCCTCATTTATGTACAGAATTAATTTTTAGGTCAACTCTAATTATATAAGTACATCATTTAAATTATCTTATTTAGTGTAGTATGGTAACGTAGATATGTTATTATTATTTTCCGTGTCTTAAGCAATTAATTTAACCTGTTACACAAAACCTAGTTTTTAATAAGTTATTAATGTAGTTCTTGTCTTTGTTTGTTCTCATACAAGGTCTTTTTAAAGTTATTTTCCCTTTTTTATCAAAAGCCTTCACTACAATCGTGTAGGTAGTACTCAGTACTATGTTTATTTACTCAAGTTGAAAGGCCACCAAATGATATATGAATACTTACAAATAAAATTTATAGCTGTCTCGAGACTCACGGAATGATAATCATGTTTTAATAATTATGCAGACATCATACTTACAACTACAAATAAAGATGTTTAATCAGAAAACGCAAAAATATGTTGTGAATTTTATTACGTACAAAACAATCAAGAAAAACAAGAAAGAAGCAATTATTTTAATTGTTAAGTAATAGTAATAATCAGTAATTAACTATATGGGTAAACATCATCATTATTGATGTCCGTTCATTACCAGTTTTTAAATATTTATTGTGGCTAGCAACACTAAAGATTGGGTAAAAGAAACAAAACTTTTTGTTGTTGAAAGTTTTACTACGTCACCGTAGTTAGAAAAGAGTTTTTATGTGCAGATAACTTGTCTATTCGTTCTAAAGTTTTTTGAAACGTGTTCTTAAAAAAAAAAACAAGAGTGCAATGTGCACTTGCTTTGTTGCAGCCAGTATTCATTCGGCAACGACAATAACATAGCAATAGCATCCTATCGCGTGCAGGTAATACGTACTTACTCGTATTATGTTTGTATCTATAATCTTTAGTACTTTTAGTAGGTATAGGTATGATTTTATGGCCTCATATTTATAAAACTTATTAGTAATAGATAATGTAGTTAATGTCAATTTCTCGTCAACACGATCGCATACCGATTTGTTACGTCATGGGCGTCACTAGCTGCCCCCCCCTTCCTCCTCCTCACTCGCCATATCCCCCTCCTCCCACTGCTAAGTACTTTATCAATCACTTGCGAGATTACGAAAAAGTATTTCAGTGCAATTTGAATGTCGTAGTAACTTTTTTTTTTATTTTGAAGACAGTGTGTGTGTGGCATCCTTAAATGAGGTCAAATAGGTTTGAGTCGCAACGACCTTGCTAGTACATAGTCATAGGTATGTACTTGCTTATGTACCAAAAGCAAGGTCAGAAGAAAAAATATACTTACTAATGTGGGTATTTTATAACAACGTAGCTAGAAATATTTGATTTCATTCTTGCATCTAATCAATTACTTACACCAGAATGCATGAGGACTTTCCTCTCAATCGCATCAACAAATTGTAGTCTGTGCGCCGCTCCACTTCGACACTCATAATTATAAACGTCAGTTGATGCTATATCAATTAGTGCGTGCCAGATGCCTTTCCACGGAAAACCAGTTTCGGCCCTTTTTATCGGCGCGTTGAGCGTAACCTTTGTTTCTAAATAACTGCTCCCTTTACGCTTTACTACTTGTGTTTACTTGTATTAATTAAATCCAAACCAACTCTGAAGATGAAGAACGCATCTATCAACCATAAAAAGTGAGAACAATGCGAGTTACATAAAATTCAATTACGACAGAAAATAAACCGACATAAAAGTAAGTCGATTGTGTCCGGCCGACGCGCTGTAAAAAAAGTTTAGTGAAGCATTTGCCTACCTGCTAATTAGACAAAGAGCTCGCGATCGGCGCGTCAGTGACAACACGGTACACAAACATGCACACACTGACACATCCGAGATACGATGCGGGAAGCGAGCGTCGAGCGAGAATCGGCGGGCAAACGGGCGGGTTGGCGCGTCTGTCCGCGGGCGGCTATCGACGAGCACTGGGTTCAGTGGCTGCCCGCAATGCACGCGGCATTCATCGGAGCAACGGCAGAACGGGCACGAGCGAGTCGAACAGCTGATGGGCCGGCTGCCTCGGCGCACACCTGTGTGCCGCACTCTCTCTTTCCCGCACGCCAGCCGCCGGCGCAGCGTCTTGCCCTGATACCGGCGTGACGCTACCGCCGTGCCGCGGGACGCATGAACCCCGTGTGAACGACACTCGTGTGCCACATTATCTCGACCGAATGTCGCTACTGCATCAGCCGTCATTCTACCACCACACGCTGTCGCTAGGTCAATAAGATCGTGTCCACTACATAACACAACATCAACAATAACTCCGCCTAGCGAAACGATGTTAATGGACATTGTAATCTAGCCACATACCTACTTATTAGAACAATTATTTTAAGCAGTCTATTGGCGAACGTGTACAATCAACCATTTGCATTGCAAAAGTCGTTGGAAATATCCAAATGTACAACTATAACATACAAGATGAATTAGCAGAATAAGAGTAGCCTTGCAACAGTGAATAAATACCTTACATGCTCGTGCAATAGGATACGGAGGCCAACCGGTAATAGTAATTTTGGCATATATTATAACAATTAGCTTTACTTGTGAGTTGTGCTAGCAGCTGTGAAGAACAAATTCATACATAAATACACTATTTACAGACGTAATGTATTCAAAACATTTGAAGTTTTTTTTTTTTGTTTTAAAAATTATAATAGCGTTAATGTAATGTTTACTCTTCGCATCGGTGGAGTGTTTTCAATTTATTCATGTTGTAACATTGAGAGACTTTGTCGTTTGATTCGAAAACATTGTTGCTATGCTCCACGTATTTGTTCTCTTTTCGATTTCCCTTCTCTTACAGCGTTGGTCTTAGATTCTAGCTTCTGTAGATGGACATTATGAAATATTTGAGTTGCTCAGTGGCTAGATCGCCACATCTTACGTGATCGCTGGCACGCCACTCTTCGGGACTTTCACAACTTTGCTTCTAATAATTTCCAATGATCTGTAACCGTACGCTCCACAGTTTTTAATTTGACTGTAATTAACGTCTTCTATTTCGTCTTCATTTAGAAACGAAGAACTGTTTATGATATCTATGGTTTTGGTTTTTTTTTTGTAGTCCTGTTGCCTAGCGAGCTAAACAGTAATTCTTCTTCATAAGGAGCAACTATGATATAGATAGGTACCTACCTACAGTAATTTTAAAACGTCGTTTAACAAAGTAGTGAATTAAATTAGATCATTAACCGCAAATCAGGAATTCGTTGCACCATCATAAACCCATACAAATGCAGATTAACCCTAAAAGCCATAAACATTAAATTAATAAACAGCCGCTCATAAGCAACACTAAAACCATAAACACGTAAATTAGTGATGTGCACTTGACCGGACTTACTTTCCGGGATCACTCGACTGAACGTGCCGAGTATCGTGTCGTTCGAAATTTAAAATTTCGACCGCCACCGCCCGCGCTCCCGCCATGACGACGGCCGGGCAAGGTTGGCGCGAACGCGACGCCCGCCGAGGTCATTGTACACAGATTTTGATGTCCCAAATACCTAATACAGATAGCTAGGACATCAAACTCCGTAGTACAGTACAAACGCTTATTGTAGTCGGCAACTTATTGGATATTTCCCATGGTGATGTCAGTGTTGACTGTTGTGATTCATTTATTGTTAGTAATGCTCCACTTGCTATAACCTGAAGAGATGCATTGCATCATTTAAAACTAAAATAATCGTTACGCAACATTTTATCTTTGATATGTTGCACTAGCTATTTTCTTGGAATTTTTAAGGATTTTCCATTAGGACATCCAGAAAGAAAATGTTAAATTATACGACACGTTTTATTGATAAAATCATAAATTCTGTAAACTCGATCAATTTACTGGCTTGTAACTTAACTTATTACTAAAGTAGCCAGAAGCGTAAAAGTCCAAGTAAAAAAGATTATCCTTTATAAATTGTGTTTAGAAGTCAATGTCAACTGTGTTTCATAACTTTTTTAACAGGAAAAAAAAGAACAAATGTTATAGATGTATATACAGGATACACGTTGGACTCGTTCAGTAATTAGGATAACAATTTATCCTCGTAAACGTCACGACGGATTTTCTAACTTTCCCCAACGGTGACCATGAATCAATATGCCAAGCAAAGCTGATCTTCCTCCGAAATTTCCAAATATAATCATCTCAAGAAACTCCGTTGAAACTACGTGTAAAATAATAACAAAATAACAACAAGTTGATCGCAAAATACAAACTTTACTACAACAAAGGTTGTGAAATGAGACCAATTTGGCCACAAGAGTTGTTTACATTACAGGAGAGTTTAAACAGAAAAAAATAACAAAACGTACAACATGGACTTTATTTCGTGAATTCTTGACAGACAGTGAAGCGAATCTTGAAAATGTTGGTATAATGTTTGGTACGCCTGTTTTCGATACTGAAAGACATCACAAACAAACATATACCACGTCACTCTACAAAGCATGTCGGCAACTTGAATGTTTGACTTTGCGAAGACAGTGAACTCAATTGGGTGTATAATCTTAATGTTTTCGACAAAGAGAATCTAAAAGAACTAAGTGAAATGTTAACAATTTAGGCAACTTTGCACCTGCATCTGAAGGCGTGGTCCTATACATTTTTCCTCTTTCTTGTAACTTTGGTGGTGTTTCAGTAACATTTCCAATTAACCATTTTTACACTTAAGACTATCCAAAGATTAAGGCTATAAAAAATCACCCCGTTTAATGATTCATTCATTGGACGATTTTTAACGATAAAAAAATAATAATAAATATTTGATACTTTTTTTTTCATTCAATTTTGTGTTAAATTTTTATCAAAATATCGTAAGGCTGAAAACGAAATACAATCTTCAGAAAATATATACAATATATAATTATGTGTAAATATAACATTTAATTTTTGACGAAACATTTTTTATCTGGTAATTCAAATCATTTCCTGAAAAAGTTCATTTGTATCAAAAACATGTATGCCGAGTTTTATTTAACTGTATTACTGAAAGCAGAAAGTCCATTCAATTACGTTTCGAAATTCGCAACTTCTTATTTTGTATTTCTAGGAAAATTAATTAATAGTACAAAGATATTTAACCATCTGAATCACCCTTTTTATCATGTTTCATGTTTATCGTGATTTAAGTAGGAATTTTTTATACTAATTTGTTCGAAGTAAGGATTAGTACAATAGTTGTAAAAATAATTCGGTAATTTATTCAAATTTTTAAATGTGTTCACTGAAATAATCACGGATTTTTATTAAATGAAGTTCAAAAGGCTATTCAACTAGCCAGCAATGTTACTGACATGGACTAGTCCGAAAATACGCTCAATGCAAAAAAAAGTCGTTTGAATGCGGTGAATATCGGGGCTCCCATATCCACAATATGTTAAAAAAGCACCATCAAATAAAAGATCAACCGTATAAATGGAGACAAAAGATGTTTCATGTTTGATAGTGGATTTTTTGAACTAGTGCCCGAATTGTTAACCAATACAACAAACCTTTTTTTTGTTTCCATAGCTCACTGTGTAAACGTTCATGGGTGTAAAAATTTACACTAAAGGTCTCTCAAACTGCTACGGTAAAAATATAATTCTTACCACAATCATCACTTTATTAAACCAAGAATCATAACCAAGAATCATCATCATCATCATCATCATCAGCCTAAAATGTTCCCACTGCTGGGACACAGGCCTACTGTCTGTGAGAGGGAGTGAGCCATAATCCACCGCGCGGGCCCAGTGCGGGATGTCACATGTCTTCGAATTTTTGGTTCTAAGACATGCCGGTTCATCGGCGTCGGCGGTACGATGAAGTACCTGGGACTCGTCCTCGACAGCCGATGGAACTTCGGGGAGCAAAAGTCGCGTTTGGAAGGCTGAACCGGTGAATCAGCCGCCCTCGGGCGGCTCCTGCCCAATATCGGCGGGCCAAACGCCCCCTGCCAACGCCGGCGTCGTGCGGTCCATGGCCCTCTACGGGGCCCCCGTGTGGGCCCTGAGCATTCGGACGCGACCACAGAAGCTGGTCGCATGCCAGAGGGTCATGGCAATCCGAATGATCCGAGGATACCGCACGATCGCCGGCGAATCGGCCAACCTCCTTGCCGGATCACTGCCCTGGGATCTGGAGGCGACTGCCCTCCTGCGCGTCTACGAGTGGCGCGTGGAGGCGCGGAGTCGGGGCGTATCCCTAATGCCTCGAGAAGTCGAGACGAGGCGGGAAGAGCTCCGGCGCGATCTCAGGGCAGTCTGGAGAGAACGACTTCGCAACCGAGGTACGGGCTAGCCGCAGTCGCGGCTGTAAGACCCCTCTTTGAGGAGTGGCTGGATAGGTCCCACGGCGTCCTCACCTACCGCATGACACAGGTCCTCACCGGACATGGCAGCTTCGGGAGGTTCCTGTGCATGATAAAAAAGGAGGAAACGCCCGGGTGTCATCACTGCGAGGATCGCCCGGAGGACACGGTGGAGCATACGGTGCAGGAATGCCCAGCTTGGGCGGAGCACCGCCGTGTCCTCACCACGGCGATAGGCGGAGACCTCTCGCGCCCGGCATTGGTTGCGGCCATGCTGCGGGGCGAGACGGAGTGGGAGGCGGTCGCCTCCTTCTGCGAAGCAGTCATGCTCGCGAAGGAGGAGGCGGGCCGCTTGAGGCAGAGGATACCGTCCTCTCTCCGCCCGAGACGCAGTGGTAGACGCCCACGGCGACGGATGTCGCGGGACGATCTCCGGCCACCGTAGGCGCGGGCATGCGGGCGGCGAGTAAAGGGCAACTCGCTGCCCGACCAAGGACCATGCCCGGGTCGACGGCGCGTTGTGTCCCACGCGCGCCTCAAGGAGCGTCAGCATAGTGACGGGGCCCCCCTATAGAGGGCCACAGTCCTGCCGGGGTTGCGGGACACACGTATACCGCGACTCCGGCACACAAAGGGCTACCGAAGGACACCGTGGATTTTAGTCAGTACAAGTCTGACAGTCCCTCCCGCCCTGCCCGGGGTTGGAGGACTCATTTGATGATTTTACCACGTAAAAAAAAAAAAAAAAAAAAAAAAAGACATGCCGGTTTCCTCACGATGTTTTCCTTCACCACTTTGAGAGCAGTGGTGATGAAATAATTTACACAAAGTAATGCGCCTGGCGTTCGAACCCACGACCTACAATTCGTAAGTCGGGACCGATACCACTGGGCCACCACTGTTCTGACCAAGAATGAGCAGTTTGAATTAACAGTGGACTACCTATTAAAGCGATTCCTCTCAGGATTACGTAACTTACTCACAGAATACAGATCTCAATATCGCAATCTCAGTATTATTTTTTCTCGGCATTTATTACAAAGGAATGTTACTGAAAGCGTTTTCCGTTTAACCTGTCAGTTTCATTCTGGCTATTATCTGCACATTATCGTCTTTATTTCGTAACGAGTATATACTGTAATAAATCGTGTTTGCTAACTATCTATCAAAATATATCTGATGTCTACCCTTCTCAACGGTGTACATAGTTTAGTGTTTGTATTTCGTGATTAATATTTGCTACATTTAGTTGAATCTTCTTGGCTTATTTCAACTTCGGCCATTTTATCCCTTAAAACTTTATGAAGGCTATGGTCTCTAATTCGAGTACATCTGCTTTCAATTTAAATTACTCACTACGTTACTTTTCCAACTCACTAAACTTTCCACTACGATGAAGACTTGTTTAAGTTACTCGCTAAAGATCAACTTTATAATACAAAGTTTCTACAAATTTTAATTTACATAAAATGTTGTAGGTTGCTTATAATTATTGCTTCAATTTGTCCGAAGTTACCGTTGTCTGTTGCCGTCATTATTTAGTAGTTATTGACAGGGTTGGAATTATGGGATTTGTTTAAAATTGCCACAGCACTATCTGGGACGTATGCCTCTAAGGGGCAATTAATTATTCTACCTGCCTCTCGCCGACGCAGCCATTGTGCCTCGACTCGAACCCTTCCCCTCACTGACTATTGTCTTTTTCTATAAAAGTATATTCACGCCTCTTACGAATCAACCGGCACGGATTTTTGGTCAAATTTTCAAAAGTCGGCTCGTACTGCTTTGATATTCCATTTCGTTTCGCAAACGATTTTCATCTTTATTGTTATGCGACTAAAGATTGGATTCTACTGCTATAGCTTCATCTGTGTGGTCTCGATGAGCATCAAATGTTGAATTATGTTGTACCATAAAATCTGTTTTATATTTAGCTGTGTCGTAATAGGTTAATGATGAAATGTACTACTTTGAAATTACGAAGCACTAAATTGAAATGGTATCAGAATTTACGTACACAAAGGCGATTGACCAATGCGGTTGATTAATATTGTAAATTGTAATATCGTATAAAATGAGACCGGTTAATAATATTAAATTGTAATTGTTAAACGAATTTAGATCACGAGCAATCTCCCCATGGCCATAACCAAGCATGGTTACATCACTATGCCAATAATTCCGGGAAAACTAAAATCTTCCTGCAATTTACTAATACAACGATAGCGATAAGTATATCGTAGTGATGTACACCTAGTGATGTGCCTGATGGCAATATTCCCACTGCCGGCAATATTCCCAATATTGCCACTGCCGGTAAAATACCAAAATTGCCGGCAACTTTGGCAATATTGCCGGGTTGAGTCAAATAAAACCAGTATATTTTATTATTTACTGCAGGTACAGTTTATATAACTGTAGATAATGTTTTGCGGCATCAAGCCCGCCTTATAAAACTACTAAGTTGTTACTCTAAACGATGATTTACTAATTATGTAAGAATTACCGAAACAAGTGTATTAAAAGAATGTTATTTTTGTTGATTATTTGTAGTTTTGATATAGATTTAGACTTTTTTATTTCCATATTGTATAGGTTCTTATACTCGTTGTTTTTGTTATGTGATTTTACATGAAAAACTAGTAGCCCACTCAACGAACAGTTATAGAGGGAAATTGTTAAAACATGATTTTGGACTACGTTACTTTGTTGAGCTAGTTAGGAGGTGAATATAATTATCAAAAGTCGCCGCCATTAGCCCTTGAGCTGTGGGGTAGGGGGGTTTAAAGGTTCCATTTTTTGGTTTTTCGCTTACATCTTAGACTTGGACCGGAGGGCTTTTGATATGTTCACCTCTAACTAGTCCAAACAAAAAACAAAGTTACGTAGTAAAAAATGAGTTCCTAGAATTACCCTCTATGCTTTGAGCATTCGTTGACTAGATTAAACTTCAACATAAAAGAAATTATTCGAATTTATGTCTTTTTGTTCAATATTTATTAAATATACAAGATCGTCATCGTCTTATCTTAAAATGTATGTGTAATTTCTTATATTCACTGACGTGTGCGGCAACAATGGGCAATATTGCCGGTAAAATACCGGGAATATTGCCAAAAATTGCCGGCAATTTTGGCAATTTTTCCCAAAACGATGTTTTTTTTTTGAATATAATGTAGGTCATGGTCCCGTAAATGCTAATTTTAAGTGTGTTAAATAGTTTTCGCACTCACTTTGACTTAAAATTAAGCAATATTCCCAAATATTTCCACTCGCGGCAATATTGCCGGCAATATTTCCACCTATATTCCCACCTTGGGCAATATTCCCGGCAACGGCACATCTCTATGTACACCGCAATCCTCGGTTCGCCGGCGCCCGGCCCCGTTTCCTCGGCTGGCGGGGCGGGGTGCGGCGGGGTGGCGCGCGGGGCGGGGCAGCCCCGCTAAACGGGATGCGCGCCTCCAATTTACATTTATGAAGTCCCGTAACAGATTCCGGGATGTTTACTTTCGATAATTAAAAACGTCTCAGGTGTTGTGTGAGACGCATAATAGAGCACCCATCGCGACGATATATCGGTAATTGTGCTGCCTATTAGCTGACTCAACGATGTTTTGGTTTTCGTGTTAAAGGGTTAGTTGAAGTAATTGGTTTTACTCAAAAATGCATGTAATGTGGTCATTATTTTGACAACCTTGTTTGAGCAAAGTCGCCTTTGCCGGAGTGTTTCAAGGAGCGGCCAGTAATGTTTTTGCTGGCCGCTCTACAAGTCGGCAATACATTGCCGGCCGCTATTTTGACGTTTCAACGTTTTAAAAAAACAAATTCAAAAAGATTTTATTTAAAACACAGCTGTTTGTATATAAAGAGGTAGGCACTAAAACATTGTATCCATATTTAAAAAAAATACAAAGAAGTAACAAAGCGCGGTTCAGCGAAATTTTAATTTATATTTAGTGACTTTTTTTTTTCTTTAAGTAAGTGAAGAACGGTTACCTAACAGTCAAACACCGCATTAAATTATCGCAAATTATTAGTAAGTAATATGAAACCCGGAAACCCGGTGTTGAATTTTAGTAACTGTACTTTTCATATTGTTATTTTAATTAATTTTCTAGTTAATACCTATATGTATTTTATTTAAATCACTTGCTGGTTTTATTTAGGTTAGGTACTTGCATTTTTGAGTAAAGCACTATACAAGCCTTGGCCCATTATGACTCTTCGCTGGTCACGCTATGATTGCCTCGAGCTAGCCTAGCTACGCTCTAGGCCTTCCAGCTTGGCCATCATGCAGCCCTTGCTGTCCTCACTGTAAAGGCCTCGGCCTCCGGCCTCGGCCTTTATCTCAGCTCGTCCATCAAGTGGTGCATGCTGACCGCGCTGTGTCGGCCTGGAGCTGCGCTAGGCTGCGCTGTTGGCCATCATCAGCGCGACCAGCAAAGTAGCCATTATAGGCCGCGGCAGTAATGTACTATTTCTGATTGACTAGATATTAAGGGCCAGTCTCTTGATCAATGGTTAAACTAATTATTGTAATTCTGTAGGTATGGGATATAACAAATTAATAGACATTTTCAAACAATGTAACACGTTTTTTTTTTTGATCATGATAGAATTATCAAATTAGTCCCATCCAGAGCTGGGCGGGAGAGACTGTCAGATTCGGACTGACTAAAATCCATTGTGATCCTTCAAGAGCCCTTTACGTTCCAGGGTCATTGTTATCTGATGAGACAATCCAGCGACCCGGGAAGGAAGCTAACACGCCTGATTGTTAAAAGAAATCATGAAAGAAAAAGAAAGAAATTTGTTTTTTTTTTGTTTCAAAAACTCAAAGAACTCCAGCCACTGGGTACTAAAACTTACGAGTAAGTACATTACTGTTATCTATTTAATATCTCTAAGAACAAGAATAATAAGATATAGTACCGTTTATACCGTTTGTGGAAACCTGAATTATTTACAGGCTTCCTACGCAGAACGCACCTCGATCATATCTGACAGACAGACAGACAAACAGACAACATTTCAGTCTAGCTAGACTAGAACATGTCCTACGGACATACCTAAAACTCTTGGGATAAACGGTTTCTAAGAAAGTAAATTGTTTTCAGAATCTACAAGTTGGGTGTGTAGTAACTTAGTGTTTTT
Source organism: Agrotis segetum (assembly GCA_036375495.1). NCBI lineage: Eukaryota > Metazoa > Arthropoda > Insecta > Lepidoptera > Noctuidae > Agrotis > Agrotis segetum. The sequence goes on from JAQSVV010000432.1 coordinate 13,808, forward strand.
TTTCTTTCGGTGTCTAAGCTAACAGTTTACTTTTTATTGTAACTAATACAATCTCATTATAAATTGTGTATAGTAAACTTCTTTACATACTTATTTATTGTTTTTTTTTTTTTTAGATACTAACGTTTAATGCATAAGTTATACACATAGTGTGTATAAACCACAGTCAGTCTTACGATGGGGTATCATACTATATCCCAGTTACCGGGTTGTGGAGATCCGATAGGCAGTTGCTCCATGTAAAATACTGATATTCAGCTGAATCTGGTTCGACTGGAAGCCGACCCCAATATAGTTGAGAAAAGGCTAGGCAGATGATGATGAAGTTATAGACATAGTTTTTTTCATTTTTTTATTTGCCGTCTATATAATTTTATCGATGTTATAAATAAGTGGCACATACACTTTACATGGTTTAAAATAAATTAACAAAGAAAATTAAATATGAAATTCTTTACTTACACAATTTTTCTTCCTAAGTTGGTTAGGCTTCCTTAGGTTTTGAGAAAATTGTATCAAGGGCAAACTTTAAATTATTTTATTTTTAATTTAATTTTCAATCTAATTAAATATTTTATAAAAAAAATACTTAAAATTCAAAAAAGCTTGAATATTATTTAAGAAAATATTTTAAATAGGTAATTAAAAAATCCTTTGAATTGTTTTTTTTGAAGTGAAAACTTCTTTAGCGGCGTTGTACACTTTTTCTGTAATGGGTAAAAAATTTAAAACTCGCGTCAGGGTCACGTGACCAAAACTGCGTCAGGGTCACGTGACCCTGATCGAAAACTGTAAGAGTCATTCAAATTAAAAATAAAACATAGTAACAAAAAAGTTTTCACTTCTACCGGCACTCCTGGAGTGCAACCTTTTTTTTTATTTTGTTTATTACAGTTTCAATTATGCGGTATACTTGTCCACTCTTATAATATATAATACAATCGGTTCATAATTTAGCACGGTTTCCCAACATTTCTTACTATTTCTTTTTTTCCTTGGTTGCGTGTCACAAGACAGTTACCAGTGTCCTGGACTGGTCGCAAAGGAAGTCAACGCTCCGTGTTTCACTGATCACCAGATCTGATTGTGGACTGTGGCCAAGCCTATGTAGATCCTACAACTACTAATACAAATTCTGGTAAAAAACACCTTTAACGCATAACCAGAAAGTTGGCAACGTCGCAAATAGCTATAAGCGTCGCAATAGTAATAATATAACGTAGCTAATAAAAGCTTCCGATACTACTTTTATAAATATGCCGCGTAAAACAATAGACAAACCTGTAATTTATCTAGTAAATTGTAAAAAAGCAAAATTTGTGAACCTCACCAGGTAAAACATGTACGGACAAACTAAATTATAAGAACTTGCATGCTTAATTTGTGTGTAAACGCATGTTTTGAACAAATAAAATATCTTTTCACACCACCTGCTCGAAAATGTCTAATTATATGTCAAGCAACCTTAACCTAAAGTGAGTCATTAGTGGCCGAGGGCACAGCCGGTCAATAATGTTGTACTGGATTTCATTATTACCCGCTGGTCAATAATGTGATTTGAATTTGGAATATGTTTATAAACAACAAACACCCTTTGGTGCCAGAAAGATTTTTTTTTTAATTTTCTTTTCCCTTTTGGGAAGACAAAGGGATCTATCTAGCCCATGCAGCCTAGATTTTTTTTTTTTTGGTTCTTTTCGTCCCTCTTTGGGCAGGCAAATGGAGCTGAGCCCATACAGCCAAGTCTGATTTCGTGTGCCAGAAAGAGGAAAGCTATTCTCGAAACCCTTAGGTACTACGCGTGGATGATATTCTCGATTTCCTAAAAAATCATAACGATTGCTTCTTCATATCGTTGCCATGTTTTCGAAGACATAATATTGTAAGAATAATTAGATAACTACCTACGAACCATTTTTTAAAAGGAATGAAATAACATTAAAACTGGCATTAATAATAACAAATACCGTACCTCGCCGTAATACCGTAGGTAATAGTAATTGGCTGTAACATTAGTTAATTTATTTTAAATAAACTGCACTAAGATTGCTGTGGATTTTGTAAATAAATAATAAAACCTATCTATAATATAGTCGATTTATCACATTTTATCAAAAATACTCTATTTTCACGAGCGTCTCCAATGACGTTCTAAATTCAAAATGCATACAGCCAATCATCCAAAACCATTCTACCAGCCCTGATAAATACTTTGTTTTTCGTACTATGGCTATTATTTTCTCACAGTAGGTATAAAAAGTAGAGTATCCTCCTCTGGGCTAAAGGTGTCTTTGCCTTGGGCTAGCTTGAATCCCTCGCTGCATTCAGGATTCTTGTATTAACTCCCTCGCTTCGCTCGTGAGTAAAACTCTTAACTCCCTCGCTACGCTCGGGAGTTAAATCCCGAATCCTTCATTGCGCTCGAGATTCAATATGACGCCCGTGACATAAGACACAACTTTAGCCCCTCGGTGCATAATCTACTATTATCTTTAGCTGTCAAATATTAACAAGTTTTAATTAATTTAGCAATGTTACTGTAGGTATGGAAATTAGAAATATGCGGCTCTTTAGTGCACTAAACAATTGATATAGGAATGCTATTAAAACACTGAATTTGATCTTATCACCGTTTCAGGTCTATAAAAGGCTTTTGGAAGGTCTCCAAATATTTTTTTTACAGTCATTTAAAACTGTATATTCAGTGTTACGATATTAATTATTGCATTCACTTATCTATTTTCTAGTGCACTACAGAGCCATATTTATCACTTCCATACAGTAACATTGCTAAATTAATTAACTTGTTAGTATTTGACAATTATTGTTGCCAACTTTCAGCATAAGCGCTCTTAAATGAAAAAAAAAACATAGGGACGCGTGAGTACGAAAACAGACTTCGTAATCACGCACATTAGAATACAGTCAATTCAATGAGCTACTCAAGCCCAAATATATAGAGCGAACTTTGATTTGGTTCAACTTAGCTAAGTTACTCTTCACCCGAAAACAAACCTTATTGGGATGAAGTTGTGTTACATAATTCTACAGAATATCAAACTTAGGTTGTAATAATAAGGTTCATTTTCAGATGAAGTGAGACTGAGACAAAGACTATGTTAATTCGTTCGAAGGTAACTGTTAACACAGTAAAGTGCATACAAAAAATGGTAAAAATCATACATCGTGCCTTTTATCAACGGAGAGCTTAGCCACCGACTTAATGTGGGTGCTATGTTGCCTTGTACAAATTTTTCGCACAGTTTGTTAAACTACCATGTAAATGGGTGTCACCCTATTGCCATCAGCCAGGCAAAACTCTCCTTAGTAATATCTGGTGAAAAAAAAAACTAAAAACGCCTGGGAATCGAAAAAAAGGCCTCATGCTTGACAGTCATTAATAAAACTACCCTATTGTAAAACCTAATGCGACCAATAAAGCAACGATAATATAATTGCCCTGTTTATTAAATTTATGGCAGTATTGGCAATTTATGATAAGCAAAGTAAATAAACAAAGCCAGAGGGAAAAACAAAGTTATAATTTTGATCCTGAATGTTTATTAAGGAAAGAAAGATCTACGTTCCTGATTCCTTAATTGGTTTTACAATCTAAGGAAAATACAAACTAAATTTTATGAATAGACAGATAATTTAAAAAAATATGAAACGGTGTACCAACAGCTTTCCAGTAAGTAATAATTGTCTGACTGGATAAAAATAATCCAGATCAAAAGTCATTTACTTTTGTTTGCTATAGGTCTTTTAAATCCGTTCAGCAGTTTGGGGTGAAAGAATACCATAGTACATTCATTTAATTCTAATACTTTCATATTTATAATTGTCTCTCAAGTCTTTGCTCGATACCATTGAATAAAGTGATACAGTAATAAATGCCTAAAATTAGGGAAAAGCCGAAAGCTATGTTTAGAAAGACATTCAAATCTCTCAAATATAAAACCAATATCATCATTTTCGTCAAGTGGACTTGACGATTTATCCCGGTAACCTTTGATAATCTAGATCAGGTTTAGGCATACTTAATTCCGTAAATGCCCATTTACCTTTGAAAGTGTGGAGGCGAAAATCGATGAGGATTTGACATTTAAAATTCATTAGATAATGCCAAAACCAAACAAGGAATGGATATAGTTCAGTCAAAGCAATCAACTAAATTATTATTGTTTTATCTAAAGGCCAAGCTAGTCAAAGAAAAATGGTCATTAATAGTAATCAAATTCTTGGTAACACAACATGACTTTTCATTCTTCGAAAGGCTAGTAAAATAAAGCCTACTCATTCACATTTAGCCAGTTATACTTGACTTACTTCTGCCCATGGGCATGGCATAGCGAGATGGGGTCGCGGGACTTATCTCATTACTTTGACCCCGGAACATAAAGGGTTATTGAAGGACACCGTGGATTTTAGTCAGTACAAGTCTGACAGTCCCTACCGCCCTGCCCGGGTTGGGCGGACTCATTTGATAATCATACCACGCTAAAAAAAAAAAATTGGGCATAGCGAGGTACGGGCAAAGAGGGGAACCTTACCTTACCCTTAGTAGTAAACTGTAATTCTGATGAGCTTCACAGCTTGCGACTTAAGATTTTATATAATTTTTATTTACTACATCCACATTCCTGCTCATGTAAAACTCATATAATTAATAAAAACAACAATATTTGGGTTTTTCTTTGTTTGCACCCCCCTCCTCCTTAAATACAATCCTGGCTATGCCCTTGCTTCTCTCCATGACTTCCAACGCGTGAAGTTTTTTGTTGCCGCCCGTATTATTGCTTTTCCGTCTTGCTCAACCAAAATTGTAATTGCTTATCTAATATACTTGCTTACATGTAATTTATAGCCTAGCCATGGGTAATATTGTAGCTGAACAACAGAAAGAAAGGATAGGACCATTAATTCCAGGGGTTACCCAAACATACAAAACAAACAAACATATCCTCTTTAAGATAGTGGTATAGATGAGCAGATTGATGGACATAAATCCATTTTCCGAGTATAACTATTGCAGCTAATACCTACGACTAACCTACCCATAGCACCATGCGACGCGATCCGTCCGATATCGAGTCGATTGCCGATTAAAGTCGCACGTATTTACTAATGGAGTGGTGCGATGTAATTCGACCGTAAACTTCAAAAATCCACCTTACTACTACGTCATAAAGCCGCTGCAAACCGATGACAAAAGATGTGGCCAGTGACAAGCAGTTACGCAATCGAATTTCGAACACAAAATCGTGTGCATTGTCATTAAACACGTACATGCAATTTGATATTGAGGAGATCTGTGAGCGATATCGTCAATCCGTGCGACTCCATTAGCAAATACTAGCGATTGTCCATGTCCATACATTTTCTTCGGCCGGACGCTTGTGTGATATCTGACCGATATCGTCAATCGATGCAATTCTGTATCGCGTCGCGCCGTCACTTAGAAAAGTCAAAAAAATCCTAGTAGGGAAATTGCTCTCAAAAAAGGACCTCTGGAAATACGAGTAGTTGCCCAAATGGGAATACCTCAATTATTTTGTCTTACCAAATTTCTTTTGGCCATATGAGGACAACAGACCAGCCACCTTGTGATCAGTCAAAAAACCGAAAAAATTTAGCCTGTCAACAAAGGCTTCCATCGAATTATAACAGGGGTGGTTAATGGTCCAGGAAAAATAGTTCCCGAAGGTGAGGGGTAGCACAATAGAAGGGGAGATCCTTTAGAACAACATAAGGAACGAAACATAAAGAAACATGAAAATATTAATGAATAAAAGAGCATGATGTCTTAAACTATGAGTAGTTCCGTTGAAAGAAAGCGACAGAGCTATATAGGTCGTATAGCGCCATGTCGTTCTCACAGCTAAGACGGTAAGCCACCAGTACAAAATAGTTTTGTGAGAAAAATGTTGATGCATCAGTAATTGTTTACGGTTTAAAGTGCATTGTGGAATTGTTTACATTACAATACAATACGCTATAGCCATGCATTGGATGTAAGTATGCATCGAACGTGAGTACTTGTGATGTACGATAACTTTAATATAAAGTGAAAACCTATCTTCGTAACTTCGTATTTTCTACTAAGACAACTAAGAATTTACTTCATTTATAGCAACAAAAGTGTGACCGGACCCCCTTAGAGGGTCACGGGATTGTCTCATCAGTCAACCGTGACCCTGGAACGTAAACAGCTATTGAAGAATCACCGTGGATTTTTGCCAGTACAAGTTTACAGTTCTTCCAAAGATTAAGTACCTAGACCGCTTACAAATAATTTTACCCCTGTACATTTTTTTAACTTCAAAAATTGAGCTTACAATGGTTGGGATTTCAAACGTTATGTCGAGTTGTCTACTCCTTATTTATGAATTAAAACGATAATTACAACGTCAAAGACTAAAATCCCTAAATTAAAAGGAGGCTAATTAGCCTAGTTTAGTATCCCGTAATTTCGTAGCACTTTGACGATTTTAAAGTTATCTTGATCTACTTTTTAAACACTTCTTCTATTCTTTTTGCTGTAACTGTGTACGAGTCTACTCGTTAAGCTGGTTTAATGAGATCCTCTGATGATTCTTCTTATTTTCTCGTCTTTTTTATTTTTGCCTTTCCATGTTATTAATTCTTAATTATTTTTTCTCTTATAACGCTTTTCTATGACCTGTTTATGACCAAAAATCAAAATCTTTAGCCTTATCTAAAATTAAAAGGTGTTTTCTTGTTATAAGTTTTACTTTTTATAAAAATTAGTTATGTTCGGAGCAGTGTATTTCTAGAACGTACCTAATTTTTACATGATCATCTACGTGCACTACTGCCATTCCATCCCATTCTACTTGGGGTCAGCATACCTCGTGTTTTTCTTCAAATCTCTAACCTATTCACTTTATTTTGTCATACATTTTTCATTATAATATTTCAACTTGCCCAGGTATGCCCTTTCACATTTACGCAATGTATGAAATACAATTTAACTGACCCCTTTTTTGCGTGGTTAAATCATCAAATAGGTCCACTCAGAGCAAGGCAGGAGGGATTGTCAGACTTGTACTGACTAAAATCCACGTTGTCCTTCAATAGCCCTTTACGTTCCGGGGAAGATATTGAGATGGATGTGAGTAGTGTGAGAATGGATAAAGTAAGGAATGAGTTTAAAAAAGGCGAAGTTTGAAAGTGGCGCCTTTTGCAGGAAAAATTAAAGGTCGAATCGTCTGTCTTGGTGTGGATATGTCGTGATGAGAAGGGATGAGACTCATGTGACTAAAAGAGTGATGAGTATGAATGTTGATGGATGGAGAGGAAGAGAAAGGCCAAAGAAAAGATATAGAAATGGATTGTAAAGGAATGGTATGAATGAAAAAGAAGGAGTGAATGATGCTGTGACGTCTGATAGGGGAGAATGGAAGAAGAAAACGTGTTGCGCCGACCCAAGTAAAATGGGATAAGGGCAGGAAGATGATGATGTTCCGCGGTCACGGTAGCTCGTCCGCTTAAGGGGGCCCCGTCATATTTCTGATAGATCTTTGAGGCGCGCGAACACAACCCGCTGTCGACCCGGGCAAGGTCATGGTCGAACGGCGAGAAAGAGAAAAAAAAGTACGAACTTAAAAATCAGTGTCACGCCACATATCACATTCCAATACAGCTGTTGTCCTTACGAATGCGCGATGTCCGATTTCGAGTGCGTTTATAGAATGTAAGCAGTGACGTCAAGCTTTCACTTGGCAAGTGCTGGCCTTAAACGATTCATATCCAATCACTGTATTTGTCAGGCAAAGGTGAACAATGATAGCCTGGTTATATGGACTATTTTTCGATTTAAGGGATTTAAGTACACACGGCTACACATCAAGATTTAAGTACAGCCGTGTGTTTATAACAAGTATGAAAGTAAGTAAGGTAGGTAGGAGCTGAGTGGAAGGTTAAATGAGGAGACGTGGGCTAGCAGGACAATAAAGATTAAAAACATAATCCTCTTTTTGGCACAGTCGGGTAAAAACAGCACAATATAGAGGTGAAGTTGAGAGAGATCCCGAAACTATTGGTCCAATCTCAAACATACAATAAAATATACCTACTTAATCGTAATTGAAACTGAAATATTGCAAAATACCCAAATATTTGAATATTAAGGTCTTTTATAAATTTAAAGAGAGTGAATAAGATCTATAAGCTGCTAATGCAAAAAGAATCCACAGCTATTACACATAGAATCAAAATTTCCTTGAACCCTTTTTTATCTGCCAGTCACGCACACAATATAAAATATTTAGTTGTTAGAAGACCCTTTTGCTCCTGATTCTTGTTCCTTTGATTGATAGAAAGACACGCCTCAGTTACTCGAAGGGTAAGCTTCCTATGGCAATTATAAATCGTGTCAGCGAATGGTATTATGCAATATTTGACTACTGTTTCCGATGTACCTGACTGCTGTTTCGTTTATACCATTTATTAGGTTTTTTTAAATCGTGGTAAAATTATCAAATGTTTCCTGGAATCAAGGCAGAGCGGGAGGGACTGTCAGACTTGTACTGACTAAAATCCACGATGTCCAACAATAGCTCATTTACGTTCCGGCGTCACGGTAGGTAATTCGTTAGTCCATCATTTATCAGCTTAAAATAAAAGAGTTCTCAAATCGAAACGGTTTCGTTTTTTTTTAAGTGAAACACTATATTCAATTTACAATTCCTGCTCCCTGCAAACTGGCACCTACCAGTAATAAAACAACTTTTAAATAAAACAAAACACGAGCTGTCGGTATTCGCCTTAATTTTTCTTATTGTTATTTGATACTTACTTTTGGGGCCGGTTCACAAGAACGTGACAATGGACCCGATTATAATGACTTGTCTGAAGGCCCGATGAATTCCATTTGAGACCGCGTTGCCACAACGACTAGCGCCATCTAGGTGCGCTGAGTAACAATGAACTTCGCTCCCTTGGCCCGAGACAGACTGTGTTTGGTTCCGTTAAATTTGCTGTAAATTCCAGGACAATTCAACGTTTTCGAGGTTTACGGTCTGCTGTTTCTATTATAATAGTGAGAACTGGAGTTGTAAGACTGGAATTGTTTGAAGACTTTCATGATGCAGAGACATGGAATGTAGGCAATGAAAACAAGACATCGAGAGCTGTATAACTTCGTAATAAATCTGATGAGGTTTTTACTTAGCAACAGACAGATTTGATCGTGATGAATGTTAAAATGTCAAATTCCTTGCGCTCTGATCCGGATATTAAGCATGACTTTGAGATTTCTCAGGCATCCAAAAAACTAGTATGATACGGACGGACTATTATTAATACTAGGTAGATATGGTAAGAAACTTGTTTCATAATTAGATTCGGTGAGTTCCGAACTAATAACGGTGGGTAACATAATTAATCACTTTCGATTAATTTCGCTGTAAGTGACAAGAGCAGGTAAACTGCTACTGGTCGAATACGAGTATAAATTGAACATTAAGTAAGCAAAATTATAATAAGTTGGACTTGTACAAAACTGACAAGAATCTTGTTATGGTAGGATACTAAAATCGATTGCGATTCGTTTTTGCAATAGGTTGAAGCTAAACTACACTAAAAACACAAATTGACAAAGGTATGTATGTATCTATTAGGCCTAAATAGTTTGATAAAATTACCATCTTTAGTATTTCAATAAATAAAGAAAGAACTTATTTAGAATCCTCTTCACCAAATTCTCTGACAATATCAAAATCGATTCCATATCTGCTTACAACTGGGAAGATTGTAATCCGGTCCAGGAGCAACAAAAATCAAAATCTTCAACGAATTTTATTACATCTGTGTTTGATATGGACCCAAAACTGTTGAAAATATAACAAATGGGTCAAATAAAATGTTCGACACTCCACTAAAAATATTGAATGAATTCACAGACTTAAGAAGTGTTCAAATAAAGATACATTGAACAATTTGGCCAAAGTCGCACGTAGAATGTGTTTTATTGGCGGCAAATGGCTCAACTTATTATAATCAGCCGCGTAATGGCGTGTCTTTGGTCGAACAAGTCTAGATAAGTCTATGGTCTGGCGTATGTCCAATGAGGCGCACCGGGCACACGGCCTCTTTGATACGTGTTAAGGTTTTTTGCAAGATCGTTTGCGCCTTTTTTCTTTTCTTACATGCTCGTTATGAGATATAATCTTATTGTGTGTAATGTTTTCTGTAACAGAAGCTGCTATTAATGTAATTAAGCAGATGTTGTAACTGAATTAAAAAAATATCTCCGTATTCCAAAGATTGGAATGATTAATTTTAATAACTTCAACCATCATTACGAGTTATTATTTTTACTTAACTTTATCCAATTAATTCAATACATTCACTATCACCTTAGTGCATATCCATATTATCTTAGGACATACAAAATCTACACGTAACAATAGCGACAGACTGTCTTACATAACTAGTAAAAGTTGAATCGAAATAGGTTTAGTCATTCCGACATTACGAACTAACAAAGAAGCTGGATTCTTTTTTCTTTTTTGACTAAGTTATGCAAAGGTTACTGGCAAGAAACTAAAAAGTATTTATTACTGCGAGCGATGTTATAATGTGTGCAGACGGAGGCTTTCAAATCTGAATTTTCGTGTCCTGAGTTAAAATGTTGGAAGTTCAAAGACCCTTTTGTAAACTTTATAATTATGTAAATCAATATTTCTGTAGAAACGTCTCATTTGGCTTTAAATGTTCTTAATTATGACGTCAAAGTCTATGTTAATGTCTGTATCATGTTTTTGTTACGTAATGTAACCTCTAGCCACCTTATCGTTTTCTTAGACCGCATTAGTCATGTAACCTGTATAATCACAGAGAGAAGTAAAAGTTCACGTTTAAAATTGACAGCATTCTTTAATCCGGATAGCTTCGCGTGCTTAAACAAGTTTAAATCAGTGAGCCAGAAAACAGCCGCAACAAAGTAAGCTATGGCTGCGTTCTTTAATCTCAACGTACGAGTATTACTCCAGCCTCTAAGGGGATTCGAGTAAACGAATTTTTACACATCCCTACACTTTAAAGTACGTCGCTTATCTAAAAGAAATATGATACGCAATAAACGTTTACCAAAGAACAAAAGGATAAGGATACAAATATGTAAAAATTCTCAACGGACCGAGTACGGGAGGCCTTGGAGAGAAATGAGAAAACTTACCCACAACCGAAACGTAGTAGGCGGAGCTTATGTTTCCATGAACACAGATTACGCACCATACAAATGCCGTACATTCATGGTTAGCGTACGCACACAGAGGCGTTGTACGTCATTTGTGCGGAATTTTAGTTGGAGCGCCAATGAGTCCCCTCAGCACCCCGCTAATTTTCCCATTACCTAGCTTCTTCATGTCTGTGTGGGCCGACAATGAATGTACGGAGTGTCTTGTTCGATACTAAGGTTACACGTTCTGACTCGAATGCGGATACCAACGACAATTACCTGTGATACCGCTCCACGATCTACTGTTGTCAGTGTTTCGCTTTGTTTACTGTTATGTGTGGGTCCAATCGATTTAGTATTCACATCGGATTATGATTCTCGTTGTTATGAGCTACTATTAATAGAACTTGCACTGGAAGATGAGTTAATTCTGGAAGTCTTGTGTATTTGGGGAGAGTTCGTCATCAATCTACTTTTAGTGAGATGTGATTTTTAACCGACTTCATAAAAAGGAGGAGGTTTTCATTTCGTCGGAATCTTTTTTTTTTATGTATGTTCCCCGATTTCCCGAAGATGGCTCGACTGATTTGGAATTTTTTTCTTTTGTTTTATGAGTCCTAGAATGGGGACCACGTAGCGTGAGACGCCCACTACTTATTTAGACCGATGACCTCAAAATGGTGACTGGGGCAGTCTGGATTAGGAATACGGAGGTCAGGGTATTGTGTCCGAGCTTGGGAGAAGCCTATGTTCGAAAGTGGGTTATGTGAAAGTAAATTTAATTTTGGAAAAGATCGTATTCGAAATCTATGGTGAAAGCATCTATGGTTTCGTTATATTTAGCTCATACCTAAATTAAAGAACATGTATGAACACAGAATTAAGAAAGGAATATTTCTTTTGTAAAAAAAACATCTAATAAACAGCATGAAAGAGATCACCGGTATAAATAGTTATTCCGATGCCTGTTAAGGAGTTTACCCATGGCGCGACGCGATTACAATTCGACCGATTCCAACTAAAAGTGAAAATCAACCTTATCAGTACGACATAAAACACGTTTTTATCTACGGACAAATGAAAAATAAAACACGATCGCCACGACGACGTCAAGTCAATCGACTTGCATTATTATTTTCTTAGTAGCAAGTTTGAATCGGTCACTTGCAGTTACAATCGAATCGCGTAGCATCGCGACCATGGATAAAGCCTTTTATAAGCTCTGAATAGAAAAAAAAAAGATTTTAAAAGAACTGGTGAAATAGCAACTAGGCCTATGTTTTATCAAAATAAACAACTTGGAATCCCTCTAAAAGAGCTCAAAAGAGCACTTGGAAAGATATGGAGGCCTTTGCCCAGCAGTGGGACATAAATGGCCAAGAAAAAAAAATAATAATTGGGATTATAGCCGTGTCATACAATAACTCAGTTCATCAATATACAGGGAGGGTTTCCAAACACTAGGGGTGTGTGACCTACAATGTTAAGTTCGCGTGTTCGTTTCCTATCCTGTTAAACTGCTGTGACCCATAACACAAGCATGTAAACAGTTACCTCGCATGCATATGCGGGAACCATTGCATTATAATATTAAATGTTTTTCTGGCTCTGCAAATAGAACACCCTGTTTAGTCTATAAGAAAAAGAGTGTTATTTCTATTACTTACTACTTCTACCTAATAATAGATCAAGCTTTTTTTTAGCGTGGTATAAAAAAGCACCCTTTATGTTCCGGGGTCACGGTAATGAGATAAGTCCTGCGACCCCGGCAGGCTTTGACCCTCTAGAGGGGGCCCCGTCATTATAATAGATCAAGCTTCAGATATTTCAACTGGTTTTTTTTTTTTTGCTTTAAAAACATCAAGTCAATAAGTAATGGTTAAATAAAAATAGGGTCAAGATTTTTTTTTTTTAATGAACCAGTAAGTCTAATCTAATCTAACCACTAAACAGCAGAATAATTGTAAAACCGATCAAATATAGTTGGCGTTGTCGACTGGAAGCGCCATCAGTATGATGGACCGTAATATACAACGTGTAACGTTAATAGCGCAAAACCTCTCGTGGGGTAACTCAGCCCATGTTACTGAACAATGTCTGTTCTAACTTTTTTGAAAAAAAAAAACGCTGAGGCACACCACGAGAGGGTTTTCACTATTAATGTTACACGTTGTATAAGTAACTTAAACCACTGGCTTTGTTTGAACCATTAGAGCCTCAGAAGATTCACGAAAATAATTAGTAAGTCTCTCACAAAGAAATAATTATAACTATGCTGGTGGCTTTTTCTTTGTCCATTTGCAATCCGAACATAATATTTAATCCGATAAAGAATATTATATTAACCTGTCAAATTCAGCACAAGTCAATATTACTCAAATAAATAAAATAAATTACTTACATCACAATAGAACAGTCTAGTCATCGCTATAACCGTTGAATGAAGAAAGCTTATATTTATATTATAGTAGATATGTACTAAAGTCGTAAGCCAATAATAATGTAACAGGGCTTCGAAGATTTAAGCTTATTGTTAGCGCAGTGCAGCGAGCGAAGTGGTCCAACCGCCCAGCCACAGTGCAAACGTAAACAGCAAACCAAGTACATGTAACATTTGAGGTTCTAGTAAAAAGGAACATAAACTAGATGAGGTTGCCACAGGAGGGCAGCCCTGGGCAGATGGACTCATTTGATGATATTACCACGAAAAAATGGAAACAGAGATATTTGGGTATGTGTGACGTCAGGATGTGGATGACGGTGATGATGATGAAAATGTAACTCTTGTCATTGTGTCTGTTCGTCTGTTAAACCGTTATCGCTCTAGTCTCATTTTAGTTGTTGGGTTTAGGACTTACGTACTAATTTTGTGACTCAAAAAGGGACGTGTGATATACTCGTAAATTAATTAATATTTTGTGAAACAGAACGCAGTATAAGGGTTGTCAACTAAACCTAAAATTTCACTCACGCTATAAGACGTAATGGTAGTCCACCTGAAGGCAGTGTATCAAATGAACAAGCATGCAGTAAGTTTACACTTGTATGCTTTTTGTTTATTTTTTGTTTACAGTTGAGATACTGTATGTCACTTCCACTGTGGCTCAACCACCCAGCTTCGGAGAAAACTTCCATTCATAAACATTTTATAGGACACCGCGTGATTTGTGACGTTTTATCTGAAAATTTTAAACGCTTTTCTTCAGAATTGTGTTATATTTAAACTCATTATGTTCTTGCTAAATTAGGAACCGGTAAGGTCTAAAATTGCGTGAGTTTTGCCGTTGACATTAAATACAACCTGTAAAGGCTTTGCTTTTAACTTAAAATTCAAGTGATCGTTAGCAATTCCACCTACTGTTTTGTTTAAATTTATTTTCGTTTGTAAAGGATAGATTGTCTCCTGAAACTGAAATGAAAAACAGAATCGCATCTGAAAGTTTTATTGACCACTTTTTAAGGTCTGATTTTTCATTAGTCAGATAAGTAACTTTTATCTGAGGAATAAAAATGGTTGATTGACAGTTTATCTATGGAAAATATTATGTCAAACTGTTATTTTAATTCCTCAGATAAAAGCTATCTGACTATTGAAAAATCAGTCCCTAGTTCATTCTGACTGGCCTGTTGGTCTAGTGGTTAGTGACCCTGACTGCTATACCGGAGGTCGTGGGTTCGATTCCCACCCAGGACAAATGTTTGTGTGATGAGCACGATCATTTGTTCTGTGTCTGGGTGTAAGTTATCTCTAATATGTATGTATTTAGAAATATATAAGTATGTTTATTAGTTGTCTAGTACCCATAACACAAGCTCTGCTTAACTTGGGACTAGATTTGTGTGAGAGTTGTGGAATATTCTTTTATTATTATTCAGTTTTGTATACTATTCTTAATTCAAATATTAACACTAGAGTTTATTAAACATATTAAGCGGGATTATGTATAAAACTTCAACTTGAGTCAAGCTCAAGCACCTATCATTACTGGCTCAAGTTTGAGTGCAAACTACTCTTAAGTTTGCTTCGCATACGACTCGTCGCTACACACTTCAAATTGACTCTTGCTTATGTAATCGAGCTAATATTATGTCTTAATCTTAAGTTTAAGTTGATTCTTGGATGACTGATGTTGTTAGTAAGATTGCCACGGTCGCGTGACTGTCTTAAAATATGATCGCGGTCCTGGAACGCAATAGGCTTGAGAAGGAGCAGGATGCTTTTGCGGATGGGTCATTTTTCATTTCATGAAAACTACACTCCTATCATAAAAAGATATTAATATCAGTTTGGAACATGGTGAATAATAATTATTTGAGTCAGTCTCTTTGAAGACTTGATTGGATAATCGTTCGTTTTGCATTAAAACAAATACTATTTCGCATTTGAAAATTTCAACTCTCTGCAATTTTTTCACTGTAACAGCTTCAAATTCGGGCATTAGACTATAATATATTGACTCTAATTCTATAATGTAATAAAATATGTAATAATTGCTATTTATATTTAATTTGTGTACCTACTAACATAGATTTTAAGCTCCTGTTTCTGTACTAACCACTAATGATCATGAATGTAATCTGACATCATCATCATCAGCCTAAATTGTTCCCACTGCTGGGACTTGGGCCTCCTCTCCGTGAAAATCCTCCACGTCTCCAAAATCCACCACGCAGGCCCGGTGCGGGTTGGTGGATGTTAGGTACATGTCTTCGAATTTTTGGTTCTAGGACATGCCGATTTCCTCACGATGTTTTACTTCACCGTTTTGAGAAATAAAATAAATTAAATTAGACCTCGACAGTGTAGGTACATAGATATACATAATATACTATGATGCAAATATAAGTCTATATTGCATAATATATTCAAATTATCTGTGAGAAAT
Organism: Agrotis segetum; assembly: GCA_036375495.1. Lineage (NCBI taxonomy): Eukaryota > Metazoa > Arthropoda > Insecta > Lepidoptera > Noctuidae > Agrotis > Agrotis segetum. Next base: position 29,900 of record JAQSVV010000432.1, read on the forward strand.
ATATCTACTACTTATGTAATAGGCGAAAACTCTGTTTACCTTATCAGTAAAGATTACTTATATCAATTTCTACTTTCATTTCTAGAACATCGGAAATAATTAGAATAAAGAAAGTATTAATTTGATTTATTTTTCCTCTAAAACACATAAAAATCAATACTACGAGTATTTCGAATACGGTTTCAACTTTGCAGAGAGCCATTACTTTTTTACTAACTTACTAGTTATTTAGCGTGGCTTCGACAGACGTATAAATGTTGAAAATTATGAAACGGGAATATAATACCGAGTTAAAATTAAACCTATTCTACATTACTTACATGTTATTCCAAACAAATAATGAAGCTATCTCTGTACCAAATGTCATCAAGATCCGTTCAGGCATTCTGACACTATTAGGTACTTCTAATAATATAAATCCGAAAGTTTATAATGGATAGATGGTTGTCACTCTGTCACCTAAAAACTGCTGAATAGATTTGGATAAAATTTGGTACCTACGTCACAATGCTTCACTGGATCTTTTCGCACAATAAACGATCAGCTTAATTGTACAGGTTTTGTAAAGCTTGATGTGTAGCCGTGTGTACACAGATAGTTTATAACCTGGATTAGCACATAGAAAAGTGTTTATGCCAATTTTTATGATCCCGTACGATAATTTTCGAGTTGTAATGGCAACAAATAAGAGTATTCGTAACAAAGACATTAAACTATATACGAGCAATAGACGGAACATCACGAAGAAAGTTGTGATCCAAAACTTTTTACCAATAGGTAAAAAGTCGCTCAGTCTAGTAGTCGCTAGATAGTGCTATTGCAGACGACATCAACAATTTTTATGATCATTTTCCCAATTTTCCTCTATAGGTTCTTTCAAATCTTTTTTAATCGTTAGAATTACTTATCTAGGTAAAGAAAGGTTTCTTATCATACTAAAAACCACAAAGAAGGGTGCTTGGATCTCCAACACATACATAAATTCAAGCCATTGTCTCAGGGGAATAGGCAGAAATTACAGAACGCCACGTGCTAAGACCACGCCACACCCCTACACCCCTTTATTCCTTTTACTGAAACATGAAAGCTGAATAAAAGTTAGTTACCTAACGAAATAAATGTGTATGAAGAACATGTTATTTAAACTTCGTCAAACTAATGTCTTGTAACAAAAATAATAAATTATAATGTATTTCCACAGTTTATGTTAAATTTTCTTTTTTTTTCAATTTTTCTGAAATCTGTTGATTACATTTAACGTTTTACGTTTCCAGGAACATAACAGTCGTATGTACGAAAAAAAATCACTGTTATACTATTTTACATATCTCTTGCTCTGTAAGTACACCCTTACACCCCTGAATGCCGGGGTGTATGACTATCATTACAGCATAGGTTTTGGAATTTGAAAAAAGAACTGTCATACTCATACTGCACGAAGAATATTTTTAAAAAGTTTTTTTTTTTTCTCGATATCGATTAATTACTCGAATCGGAATCTAGACAATTTATTTTATAAAGATTTTATTTTAAATATGGAACTATTTGTTTCCACATCGTATGTTAGATGAAATCGATTTAAAAATCAAACTGGCCAGCAAGATTTGACGCGCTTGCGTGCGTGAAAAAAAAAGGCAGTCTACTAGTAGGCGCGAAAGCATCGCGAAAATAATTAATTTTCTTGTTTGAGTTCTTTTTCAATAGTAGATTATTAACCAAGTGAACCTCAAGTCACTCAAACTCAAGTCTTATGGCTGATTTACATTGAGTCAGTAACTGACGTCAGTGCTGGGGCCAGTTACCGACTCGTGTTATATAAACGGAGTCAGTATGTCGTCAGTGGGTACTGTACTGACCTGAAATCAATTTACACTATGGCAGTGCCGGGTCAGTACTGACTCGTCAGTGACTGGCGTCAGTTACTGACTCAATGTAAATCAGCCTTTATCATCAGAAACTCATATTCAAACTATCATCATCATCTCAGCCATAGGACGTCCACTGCTGAACATAGGCCTCCCCTTTTGATTTCCACAGATACCGGTTGGAAGTGACCTGCATCCAGCGTCTTCCGGCGACCTTTATAAGGTCGTCTGTCCACCTTGCTGGTGGACGTCCTACGCTGCGCTTGCTAGTCCGTGGTCTCCACTCTAGCACTTTTCGACCCCATCGGCCATCTGCTCTGCGAGCAATATGACCTGCCCATTGCCACTTCAGCTTGCTAATTCGGTGGGCTATATCGGTGACTTTAGTTCGTCTACGGATCTCCTCATATTCAAACTATAAAAATACCTAAAAAGAACGTGACCATATCTCTTACAAATTGTAATAATTTTACTATTAATTTTAATTAAATACACATTTTTTTCTTCTTTATAAATGTTCATTGAAACCTGCTGTCTTGTTGTTTACTTACCTCACAATCGATATGTAAAGCAGAGTATTTATCTCGGGCGTAAGCATCAATTGCATACTCGGGTTAATTAGCGCCTTCGCTTCGCTCAGGCGCCAAAAACCTCGTATGCAATTGATGTCATACAGCCCTTGGTTAATAATCTACTATTAATAGGTACAAATACACAAGTTACATAAGTGTTAAAAAAAATATCTGCATAATACTTACATAATACTTATTACATCGCAAATTCGCAACTTGAGCCAGGATCAACATAGCGATATAATTAAAAGCCATATTTTTTTAAAGTAAATAAAAACACGGTTTAATAACAAAAGCAGCTTTACGCGTCTCATGCTTAAAACCAAAATCCACTAAAACCGCCTCAATCGATGTTCTTGAAAGTATCTTGTCAAGTTCATGACCTCGCACGCTATACGAAACAATATTATTCTCATTCAATCATTTTATTACTTTATTCAAAAATGTCGGACGTATTCGTTTGAGGCGTTTGGCGCGTAAATTTAATCGGAATTAGCTCCGCCATTTTGTTTTTCAATAGCATTACCATAGACAAAGCCCTTTGAGCCTAAATAACCGTGTTGCACTATAAATGCCTCCTTAAGGGCTCATTTCGTCAAGTGTCAACGCTTCGTGGGATACCCAAGGGATCATACTCTAACTAGGCAGTTACGTAGAGCCCGTTGAAGCTATACACAGCGGTGTATTCCCTGCTTTAAAGAGAAACATAACTGACTACACAAGTACCAGTCAGCCACGCGCCCTTCTTCTCAAAACTTGACATCCATAAATCCTTGATAAGTCTTACCTGTCACTGTCGTTTTCTTTTCAATAAAGCGAGATGGCAACAGATTTACAGAACGCTCCAATTACAGAGTTCTTACAGGGCTTTTATGAAGAGTCCCAGTTTTTATTGCGCAAAACTCTGAACACCTAAAAAAAGTTAATAATCGTTTTATACAGAACGGATGCCAGCTATAATATTACTACTAAAGCGCTAAGTGGCTCCATCTACGTCGTACTTATCACAACTTTCTCTGCCAATCACAGAACGTACTTTAGTGTTTGTCTATAGTTTAGTATTATGTATAAAAGAGCAGGGATTGAGTTAATTACCTGCCGGCCCGAAACGTCCTTTGTCGGTCGGCTCGAACGGAGTTCATTGATTCCGTTTCTGCGCCCCCTTTGCTCCTATAACGCAAACCAGTCCAAAAGACCTCCAGCCCACCCCGACGCAACCACCTTTTATGAACATTTTTGTACGGATAAAGGAGGCAGGGCAGCTCAGCTTACCTGGACGTGCAACGCCAACATGTGTTTGTGGCATTGGCCTCTACGGTTCGATACTGGAATTTGGGCTTTAATTGTAGGTCATAAAGTTTGTTTTGGGTTGAATTACGACCGGAGATTTTTAGAAAATACTTTTTTTGCGTAAACTTGTCAAGAAAAAACGTATAAGATATTAATTACATAATGTTGATGAACTTGTCGTTTGATATTTAAAGGCGATACGTTTGTGTGGTAATCGAGGGCACTTCGTGGGCGGTCCGTGTTGGCTGTGCTCCTTAGCACCCCAAAACAAGATGAACTCTGTTCCACGCGTCTACATTAAGAGCTCTCTATTGACTCGCTCGTAAATCTAGACCATAAAGCTTGTTTCACACGATACGAGTTCACTCGTGTTTATCATGAAATACCATAGAGCAATGAAGATAGCTGTAAAAGAATAAAACCTCCTTCTTTAGTAAGTTAACAACGATAAAAGCGACAAAACGGTAAGTTGAGATGTGTATAATGAAATACGGAGAGTTACTTCGTTATTGGTTAGAAGAAAGCGGAAAATAATAAAAGTATAGTAGGTATTGGGGGAAAGAAAATTACGTTACATAAGATTTAAGTTGTTTCGAGTTTGGTTTTCGGAGTTATGATGAAGTTTCCGCAATTATTTAATAATAGCCTTGATAGAACTTATTTTTAATTCAACGTGCCTTTGCACGATGTTTTGTGAATTCAACGTTTTTTGGAGCAGAGAAACCTTACAAATATTCATTCATACAGAAACTTACGACGTTTTGCCATAAGGGTGAGCAGAAACGTTGCTTTGATCCATTAATACTTCTTTAGTTTCGTCCAAAAAGCCATAAACATAGGCTAAGTAGCAAATTTTACTAGCTAAACAACATGAAATTTAAGTATACCAAATTCTCTTATAGAAAATTAACATATTCTCATTAATTTGCTCAATTATCTTGAAATATATGCGATTGTCGCTAAACATACACAACACAAGCGTGCCAAGAAACACAAACAGAAAAATAAATTAAATACACCAAGAGCGAATAAAAAATGCTTAATAATATACATGACCTTATTAATTTACTAAACTATCGTCGCATTTTATGATTTTATCGGTAAACATATCAAGCAATCAACAAGCAAAGGATAAAAAAAGCTTTAATTTAATCCTTGATAGAAAATTCTTAGAAAATTAACGTAACCCCATTAATTTACTCAACTATCATAGAAAATTATTAAATCTATAGAGAGGTACGTTAGTCGCTAAACATCAAGCAACAATACACAAAGGCTAGAAAAAAGCAATAATACAATACGCGCTGATAGAAAAATACTTAGAAAATTAATATAGCCCCATTAATTTACTTAACTATTAACATCTAAGTAGCTATTAATACGCAAGCGTGCCAGAAAAAAAAACTTAAACATACAAAGTGTTCCCTGATAAAAAAAAAATGGTTAAAAATAATGAACATTGTCCCATTAACTTATTCAACCATTATTGCAGAAAAACAGTGCGTTTTCGATAAAGATCAAGAAAAAAAAGCATAAATATACTCGCTGATAAAAAAATGCTTAGAAAATTAACATAGCCCAATTAATTTACTCAACTATCGCCTATGCGTTTGTCGTTAAACATCAACCAATCAATAAGCAAAGGCCAGAAAAAAGGATCAATATGCTCGCTGATAGAAAATGCTTAGAAAATTAACATAGTCCCATTAATTTACTTATCTATCGTCGTATCTATGCGTTTGTCGCTAAACATCAGGCTGTCGATACACAAGCGGGCCGGAAGCCTACCTGAGCTAAACAAAGGTGCGCACGGACTTGCGCCTAACTGTTTTATAAATACCCTATTCTTATGCGCTGACCTTGCGATGCCAATGTAATGGCTGCGGCATCCTACCCTACCTGCCTTCAATGTGTACGAGGTTTTGTAGAAATAGCAAACGTTTTGATAGAATAAAATAGATATTTGAAGACTGAGAGCAGTGACCCAATGATATCAGCCCCAACTTATGAGTTGTAGTTCGTAGGTGCGCACTCAACCATGCGCATTTCTTAATGTAATTTATTTAATCACCACTACTCTCGAAACGGTGAAGGAAAACATCGAAAACATGTGGCATCTACCACCACCACCAGTACCGTGCCCGGGTGGTAGAATATGTCCCACTCCCTCTCACAGAGAGGAGGCATGTGTCCCAGGCATGGGATGATCTAAATACTACAGATAGAAGAATATTAGCGAGTAATGTGAAGGAAATACACAAGAACTTGAGAGAGATAGCAATACACTAATAGTAAGTTATATTACGAATGAACGTGTAAAAAGAGTTTTAGTACTTAGGTCGTTTTTATTACATGCATGTAAGTCTAAATGGGGTATGAACTAAGCCTTATAGAGAAGCAAATACTACTTAGATCTTTAAAAGCTTTAGATGACTGAACACTAAATATAATAACTGAAAGCTTTATTAAACTTGTGCAATACTTTAATAAATGTATGTTTAAGTGAAAAACAGAAATATCAATATTAATTTGAATGAAAAGTACAAGACAAAGACTCTTCATGGCTACATTTTTTCAAATAAATTAAATAAAGACTTAGGCCAGTTGTTTGAAAATTCCCATAAATACATTTTAAACCATTCGTTGAAAATGGTTAGTCACTTAACAAATTGTAACATGTAGTAGGTATAATAGCCCACATAATAGTTAAGTACTGTTCTGTAGTAAGTCCAGAACAACAGTAGAAAAAATAAATACCTAGATAAAATGAAACCCAAAACACTAAACAACATAAAAGCAGATGAAAACGATAATAATTTGCACAGTAACAACGATAATGCAGAAGCTGCAAACAAAATAGAAATAAAACAATGCAAGCTGTGGGCCCAGCAGAGTCGCAATTAGTCACAAAGCATTACTCAAATCGCAAATGTAGTGAGTTAAAAAGTTGACAGAATTGCACTTTGTTGGGACTTGGGACAGCCTGCCATTGTATATCCTTCCTTTACCAGCATTCACCATTTGGACGATCGAAAGTTTGATTCAATTCATTCAACGAAAATATTTGTTTTGACTTTCGTAAAAAACACAGTAGGTGTTAAACAAAAAGATTTTATGTGGTTCATTCATTTTGACCTGGAGATTTATTAAATAAAACTTTTTAGTTAATAAATGCAAGCCAAGAACTAGATTATATCACGGTCTGATTTTTCAATAGGCAGAAAACTTTTATCTGTGGAATTAAAATAACGGTTTGACATATTTTCTATAGATAAGCTGTCAAACCGCCATTTTTATTCCTCATATAAAAGTTATCTGACTATTGCAAAATCAGCCCTAAAAATTCTAACTAGATCGTCAGATTAAAAAAAAATATTACACCCTTTTTTTTCTTTTGGTACGTAAAACAAAATTGACGAGATACTACGCTTTTGAAATTAGCAATACGTCACAATTTGGTACAATTTTTATTCTCTCTCTCTCTATACTTTCTCTCGAATTTTGGTGCGTTTTACTTATCTTGGTAAATATTCATTGAATTCAAAAAAGAAATAATATTGTCCGTTATTTTTCAAAACTTCAAATGCCAGACTCATTAGTTTTGTAACATAAGAATACTGACAAATAGCAAATTACCAGTAGGTTTATTTTAGAAGAAGATCATTCCCAGTTTCCCCACTTCTGCCAAATTCCTTCAACACTAGACAAATAGTAACAGTAGAATAGAGAAAATACAAACACTATGGCTTTCACAAGCTATAGCCCAATAAACTGTCAGCGTTCACATTTGCGTTGTGCAAACGCAATAGATTGCTCTTGTGTGCCTGTTAGCTGGGTACTACTATCTTAGTATAGAAACCCGTAGCTTCGTCCGTGCTTCGGCCGACGTTTCGGGCGTTTCTTATTCTTTAATAGAAAATTAGTGGTAATAAACCTCAGTAATATCCCAACTAGCAAAAGATGTCGTAAGAATGCCAGCAGCACGTTTCTCATTCGGCTATTGATCGAGAGAAAAAGTCGAGAGATGGATCCGACCACGTTCTCTCGACGCGATTTGGGCGCACTTCTCTCAGCTATTTAGTGCTGTGAACATCGTAAGATCATCTTTGAATTGCCAAATTGTCGAAAGAATGTAGAAAAAATCGCAACTCGAAAGCTATTTAGTATCATATTAATCGGAAGAAGCGCTTTCATTCGACAAATTTATCGTAAGATAGCAGTGCGGTTGCAATCTCTCGACTCTTTCATCGAGTGAATGCATCCAACTGGCATTCTTACGACATCTCGATCGACTCGCGATCTGTGCATGGGTGTTTGTGAAAAGAAAATTTATAATTCAATGTAATTATTAAATTTTTCATTATTATTTGTGCCATACAATTTAGTCTTAAAATTCGTGACCTAAAGTTAGCTCAAAGGTGTTACTTTCATGTGCGGGGTAAAATTTTTCGTCTATATTCCTTACATTTTAGTTAATATTTTCATGGGCCGTAACAATTCTTAGTAAATTATGAATTAAAAATAATATTAATTTAATAATTTATTCAATTCGCCATTATTAGCAATTCACTTATCATCAAAAAGCGTTCACTCGGCTTTTTAGCTGAGAGATGGAAATGCGGATTCCATCTTTCGACTTCTAGGACCGCCATTGCAGTTAGTTTGGGGTTCCTTAGCGTAAAAAGTTAAATCCATAATATCAAACAGGAATTTGAAAGAAAATTAGATATTAACAAAATATTTTCGTGATTTATATTATAATATGACTGACTTTTTCATTAGATTAATATCACAGATGTCGTAACAAAATGGCGTATATGTTGTAAGAAAGCTTTCAAATTATGTTTTGAGCACCTTTTGGCGCTGAATTGATCATTTGAAAGCGTTTTCTCAACTTCAAAAATTTAGCGGCATGAAAGCCGAGTGAGAAGCTATCTTAGGACATTAAGTGTCGGTATAGTAACTGAGGTGCTATTTGGTCGAATGAACAGCGTTTTCTCGATAAATATGCTGTAAGAAAAACATGTCGAAAGATAGCATCCTGAAAGCTACTCTTACGACAAATTAGCGATTCAGTTGCTTTCAAAGAGCTTTCATAGGACTTATGGTTTGTTGCTCATAGAGCTAAAAAGCGCTGAAGGCTAAAAAGTCGAGAGAGCTGCTTTTAAACGGCTTTTTGAATTATGGGATCTTTCATACGGCTGTCTTTCGATCTATAGTCGTAAGAGTAATTGCTCATAGGATCTCTTTGCTAGTTGGGTACGAACTAAAAACTGGTGACAACATAATTGGCTATTTGACAATATCAATAAATAACAAATCTTGTTAGTCCATTATTTTAGAGTCTTGAAAAATATCGGATACCTATTTTTTCTTTTGTAAAATCAATGATGAAACAAGGTATAGCGCACAAAAACTCAAGAGTGGCTCGTTACGTCAGAATTCAATAAAAATTGTACTAAATTATGACATAATATTGCCAATTTTGAAAGAGTCCTATCTCAATTTTGGTTTACGTATGAGAAGAAAATCCATGATTTTATCAGTTTTTCTTGTCAAATTGCCAATTGGACGGCTATCCCGTCTCCCAATGTGTTGTCAGAACGTTAGAATTCAGAACTAATAGGGAGTTTACTCAACACGTTCGAGTTACTTTCGTACGGGCCCGTATTTTCATTTTCGGACTAAGAGAGTAGACCTCTTGTTCCGTGCACCTAGTGTTGCATCGCCTGCAGTTCTGGTCACCTGTCAAGTCTGGATATTGATAGGTTGATAAAGACGAGCTTTCTAAGTTTAAGGTAAGAGGGTATGTAAGGTAAAGGGAGATTATTTGGTGAGACAGGCAACTCAGTCTCACTGATAGAGTCTTAAAAGTCTCTCAAAACGTTACTTAAGCATGCTGTAATGCGATATTATATCGCAGTGTCACTACATTTTGTCCACTTTAGTGGTGAACTAGTTGCATCATTTCGCATTACTGCATGCATGTAAAGTTTTGAGAGACTTTTAAGACTCTATCACTGTTTTGCCTGTCTCACCAAATAATCTCCCTTTACCTTACAACCTTATTTATTCTTTAATATGTAACAGCTGGATGAGAGTAGGCTGGTAATCGAGTGAAATGTCATGTCGTGAATTAGAGAGGCCTATATCCAGCAATGGACTGCTGATGATGATGATGATTTATTCTTTCACAGAAGCTTTCAAGGACTCATTGTAATCCATAATAATGAATAAAATTTAATGAGGCCAAAGGTAAAATCGCTAAAACATGGCTTCTCCATACATTTTTGAAAATTCTGGAAATGTCCGGTTAGCTGTTTTTTTGCGATATAAGTGAATTGATTAGATATTCGTTCAAGATAGTATAGTTCAAACTTCGCGCTGCCGTTGTTTCGAGCTAATAGTTGTTCTACTAACCTTAATATTCATTCATGGTATCCTTCATTGAATACACTTGGTGCAATATTATCTCTTATTTTGGCTTCATTAGTTATAAAAGGGCCAACGCCCGCCATTACCTTTCATTTTACTGAAGTTTTTCTTCAAGTGTTAATCTTTAAAATAATGCTTAATTTATTTAAACTAACCCACTTACCTTTTACACTCAAAATAAATAAATTCAGCGTAATATCTGCTCGCCTTGACTGCTAATCTCAATGACATAGTTTCAACTTAATTGGTACTACTGTTTATATTAAATAACAATTATAACGCCATTACGATCATTCGAATTCTATTTTCAAAATACCTAAATATTTAGAACATCACAAGAATTTGAAATTTTGAATTTCGCCTTCTAAATAAAAGACAATCTATGTTCAAAAACAAAAGACATTCACACATAAAAAAATAAAAGACATTCACATAATTATTATTGTAAAAGACATTCTATGTTTTTTGTTTGCGATTACTGCAATATAGTTGCTGTCTCCTCTGTCAGTTAATCTATTATCATTGTTGGGTTATCCGCTGTCTCTATCTTTCTCATTATTTTTTACAATCTCTCTTCTCTTTCCACCATGTCCCTTTGCACTACATCTATTCTATCCACCTTTATTTAGGTTTTTGGTACTTCTACCGGAAGTTTTATCTCTGTGACCTAAAAACCATTATCTTTTGGCAGACTGTGAAAGTTTATTTACAGGTGTGTCGTTTTGATTGCTAAGTATTCAGATTTTTTTACCGTACCCCGCCATGTTTTTTTTTTGTATCTAAACGTCATAATGCGACAAACAATGAATGACCGTCATCAATAAGTAAAGCGATCCTTGTCGAAATAACTTCTTTCTGTGTGTAATGTAAGGCATTTGTTTGTGTGCGTCATTTTATTACGGAATGTGTGCGTTTGACGACTTGTATTATCATTCTCTTCTGCTACCGAGCGTACATCTCTGGATGGTGTACATTGCTAGTTTTTTAGTGATGTTTTCGTCTGTAACACTGTATTTGCAGCAATGGATGTATAACAACGTGGGTTTATAGTATCGTTATCGCATCCCCGTCGACCAGCTGTACGATCGCGTTGGTAATCATATTCTGTTTCGTTTTCCTGTGAGCTTGTAGCGCTTAGTTCGTTTTTATACGTCACCGCCAACATTGGCGCTAATGTTTGTTAATTTGTTCCAATTCGCCTTACATTTATTTGTGTTTTATAGTAGCATTAGAATTGCAATTTTATTGTAATCGCGATTGTTATGTAATTGTTCGGGTAATCTAAGTGCAACTGTAGTACTTGTTTGTTTTATCTTATCTGTCAATGACATAGTAGTAAGTACACTTTTTGACGATGCAGGCTGTCAAACAGTTTGTTCAACTTATACTGCACTTATTTATACCTTCTTTAATACTGGAAAAAGTTTTTATACGGTTCATTGCCTTACATTTATCTCTATAAACATATTCTATTCATAATCTTGTGTTTTAAGTAATTACTTACAAAGGTCACCTCAGCCTGAACTTTATTCTAGGAAAAACTTAATCCCATAGATTTAAATCGTACATAGAAATGCCCTCAAAGAGTGAGCTCGCATATTTCGCATGAACAAATAGATACCATTTCCAATAAGAGTAAAAGAGATGACACTATTCAACTTTCATTGTCAACGAAATAGAAACGTGAATATTTTCTGGCGCAGTGTGACGAATCTATGGTTTAAATCTTTGCTTGTCCCCATAAACATGGCTACCCTAATTCAGTGGGTGTAATTTGTAAAGGGTGACCACACGGTGATAACTGTTGACGGAACCCCTCGCAGGTACGACTATACGATATGATAAGGACACTTAAGACCAGTTGTTTTGGAGATATAAAAGTATTTTTGTTGTATTATATGACATTCCAGTACAGTTTACAGCTTATATGACAATCACAATTTCACGTTTATTTTATTGTTTTATGTTTTACAAATCGAGTAGGTATTCGTGTATTCGCGACGACAACGCCTCCTTGTAGCCACATAATTTCGGAAGTCGAAACTTAAGATCTGTCAATTTTGTTAAAAACCTCCTCCTTTTGGAAGTCGGTTAAAAATGCAGTTTGTTTTTCAATAAAAGCTTCCGTGTATCGCACTAGCGTAGTACACTCAATTAAATAAGACAGGAGCACTAAGTTCGCACATAGCGAATACGTTCTACCCACGAATAACACTGCGTCTTGCGTCTTCGCTTCGAAACTTTATATTTGGCCCTTATTTTGAACAGAAACGATCAAAGTTTTCGCCAATATACACAAAAAAGTTACACTTATTACTACCGTTCATTTACGAACGAAAATTGCTAAATAAATCTAAAACACGAGAACGAAACATAAAACAGTATCACAGCAAAAATCTTAACTTCATTATACGGGCCCATTCATATAATTTGTTCACATCTTAAAGCGTATATTTTTTTTTTACACCTCATTCAATATCAAAGTGCAATGTTGAGGACCCCTGGTGAACGGCAGGGGTACCCAACCACGGGGGGAAAGCGAATAAAAATATTCATCGGACGTCTAAGTCGTAAAACTGAAAGTGGGCGGCGCAAATGCCAATAAAGTCGATATTCAGGACTTTTGCATCTGCCTAGACACTAAAATAACAAAGATATATACACAAGTTACTATTTGTAATATAAGAGAATCATATACAAACATTATGGAACAGTTGCTCTTTGGTTAACCCCTAAGTAAAAGGGAGAGCACTGTTTATTTATTGGGTTTGATCAGAATCGTTTTCAGTAGAAAAATTGAATTGAAAAATTTAGCTTTCGACTGGTGACCAAAAATCTAAATCGGTGCAGTAGTTCCGGAGATTAGTGCCTGCCTTATATATGTATAATATTTCTGTAGTGCCTAGAAACAAACTTACACAACTATAAATTCGCTCGCTCCGCTTGCTTCGCCCGATTATGTCACTAAGCACCAAACAGTTTTCAATTGGGTGCAAGAATTTTTTAAATCGGTCCAATAATTTCGGAGCCTATTCAATTTACCTAATTAAATCTTTCCTCTTCATAATAAATTAAATACTTATCACCTATCAGATTTATTTTTTTATTTATTTATCTCAGCTCTTAGGAACCTGGATGCTCAGTTTTTACAAGCTTGCGTAACACATCTGCAGTATACTACTGACTAGAAGGTACACTCGGCTGCACGTCAAGCTATCCAAAATCAATATAAGCTGATCGTTCATTGTGCGAAACATACAGTAAAGCGAGGCCAAGATTAACTGGTTTTGCATAGCTTAATGTGGAGCCTTGTGTACCAAAGAAAATAAATCAATAAGTGGTACCAACATAATAATACGCCAGTCTTGAAAAACCTTGAAAAAAAGGGTTTTAATAATGAATGGTGCTTGACATTGGCAATGAAAACCTGTTTAAGGCTACAATTAGTTGAAAAATAATAGTTTTTCTAACGATACACGTGTTTGTTCTGTTAAGTCTTAGGTAAGTTAATAAAATAAATTCGATAATGTTTGTATGTCATCTATAAAACGGCTGCATTGATTGAGATGACATTTAATTAATTATTAGAGCTTTTTAATTAGGCCTTTTTTAGTTAATGCTTCATATTTATAAGAGGTTGCGGTATTGTTGAATTGAGAAATTGAAGACACGGAATGTATTTTGCCTGCAGGAATCACGGGACTGTCTCATCAGGTAATCGTGGCCCTGGTACATAAAGGGCTATTGAAGGATCACCGTGGATTTTAGTCAGTACAAATCTGAACGTCACTCTCGTCCCGCCCTGGCGAGTCATTTAATGATTTATCTCAAATTTGAATGGATGGCGCTCTCTTTTGCTGCTTCCTGAAAGAAGAAGATATTCGATGATTTTAGACATGCTAAAAAGGAGTTTCACGGACACATCAAACCTTGCATTAACTTGGTGCCGGTATTTCAAGCATTGGGCATGCGGGCAGCGAGTAAAGGGCAACTCGCTGCCCGACCATGGACCATGCCCGGGTCAACGGCGCGTTGTGTCCCACGCGCGCCAAAGAGCGTCTGCATAATGACGGGGCCCCCCTCTCAGAGGGCCAAAGCCTGGATTATTTCCTTACCGTGACCCCGGAACATAAAGGGCTATTGAAGGACACCGTGGATTTTAGTCAGTAGAAGTCTGACAGTCCCTCCCGCCAGGATTCATTTGATGATTTTACCATGCTAAAAAAAAGGCATTTCAAGCATTCATAACCAACGTTGCGAAAACGTAGTAAAAGTATTCAAAATAACGAAAATGAGTCCAAAAAACTTTATCTTTAGAAGAATCAGTTTTCAATTTGAGTAAGTGGACAAAAGAGTCAATAAAGCATTAAACCTTGAAATAACTAATACAAATGTAATTCTAGTCTCCACAACTTGGCAGCACATTAAAATCAGATGGAATTCATTGCAGAATTACAATGGCACTTAAATGGAACTTAAGTTAACTTGAAGATTTTAATTGAAGTGAGAGTAAAAGAAAGGCGTAATTATTGGTATTTTTTTGTCTATAAACTAACTATTGATATGGCACTAATTATCATGGCTTTTCTCTTTTGATATTGGAAAACAAATCGGCCTCCCCAATCGTTTAAAATTTGGGGACATCCAATTTTTTCTTGCGATTTCAATGTTCATCCTTTAGAAAAAGTTGTTCTTAATGATGAATACAATGAACCTTCATGAAGTCAAATAGGTCAATTAAAATGTAGTCTAAGTTATCCAGTTAGAGTAAATCAATAATTAAATGGTCACCTTCTAGTTAAAAAGATAAGCAGACTATGATACAGATAACATAAATTTAATATCTTTATAAATAAATTAAAACAATTTCTAATCCGTAAATGTTATTATAATGTACATGAATATTTAAATGATAAATTTAATAAATAAATAATAATACCGAAAACGTAATAATAATCTATAATACAAATAATAATAATACCTACATGTATAAATTAAATAAATATTGATGCATAAATTCAATATATAAGCCGCAAAAATTATGTGATACATTTAATTATAAGCCTACCTACATTATATTAATTGAAGTTGTGAACAAATATTTATAATAGCCCTCCTTCTAATTTTTATGTTGTTATGCCCGACAGGGCCCACAATGCTCCAAAACTATTGTATGTATCTTTATGTACCTACCACCTAAGTTCACATTGTGGAATGCAATAAACGTATTGAGTATTGAGTATTAAATCATTCCATGATAGATGGCATGAATTTCGATCACGTAGATTTACCTAATTACGTATACTTAATTTTTTAACTACACTTAAAGTACTGCATGTAGATGATACAGAATAATTATTTATGTTTAACAAATCGTCAATAATTTACATAGAAATTAGTTTTTTCTACTATTCTGTTTCGAATGAAAAAATAAGTAAATGTTACTTATTTACCCATTTTTGCAATTCTCATTTTATTTTCACTTTCAAATTTTGTTAAACGGATTATAAGTAAGTTCATTCAATTAAAATGTGGTGTTATTTTATCTACTATATAAAAATAAGTCGGGTTTTCCTTCCTCCTGACGCTATAACTCCAGAGCGCACGAAACGATTTCCACGGTTTTGCATTCGTTGGAAAGGTCTCGGGCTCCGTGAGGTTTATAGCAAAGAAAATTCAAGAAATTCACAAAGGCAAAGTTCGAAAATCACGCGGACGAAGTCGCGGGCGTAGTGCTAGTATTATATGAAATTTAACCTACAACAACTAGTTAGACTTGAAAAATAAATCAAATAAATCCGAACCATATGCGTCCAAACATTCAAAATCTCTGATTCATTCACAAATAATTTCTCTCCGATAACTCATCTACAGTTCACCACGTACTTCAAACTTATCCCTTATTTTTAACAATAAACAGATTACTATATAGAATGAGTACAACGTCTCAAAGGGATGGAGTGGGGTCTCGGCTAATATAAATATTCAACGGAGGTTAACGGCGGTCGAGCGAGGTGAGCCACCCTTGATAAAAAGTTAAAATAGGCTTCACATTGACGCACTCAAAACTGCTGCTAACGTATTAAATAAGCTATGTTTTTTATCTATACTGATAGTATGGTTTTGAATTTGAATGTTAAGACGTTGGGTTGTTGTAAATTCGCCAAAAAAAAAATGTATAAGTTAGCCAAAAGATTTTGTTTTTTTTTATCGTTTTGATTATTGTACATTTGACCCATTTTTTTACGCTCAAGAATAGCAGAACAATTAAATGAGTTTTGCAATATAGTTATCACCTCTGCCAAACCTCAGATATTACAGGCATGATGTTATGCTCGACTAAATCCAACATAACAAAAAGTTTTGAAATATAATTGTTGGAAAATTTAAGAAAAATCATACACAATCCCACTAGTTACCTAATTACCCTTTGCGTTCCAAGGCCTCCGTGCCCACAAGTCTTTTTACATTTCAAATTCTCTAAGCTACATTGTTATTACAAACATTATTAGATGTTGAACTATGAACTATATTATAATTATATTAATACGAATGAGTATTATTCACATCTTGATGGTGCCAACTGTACCGAACTAAAGGTTAGCCACGGGGTGGTATCGCGTGGGCTGACGGTACCAGCTCTTCAATAATAAATATATTAATACTAAACGCGCTTTATTGGTAATATTTTTGCCACTGAAATAGAAGGTTGTTTAAGAAAATGGCACTGAAAATTGATAAGATATCTGTGAAAGGTGTTTTTGAATGAAATAAAACAAGGTAATATTGCTAACTAAAATATTTTTATGGATAATTTTTTTCTTAAACAAAAATCTTATTTATATAATTATTTTTTTTAACTTCTTTTAACTTTGTCTTGCAATAGCACATAGAAGAATTTATCTTCCATCGAGAATATTAACAAAATTATTTCTATACAATTCGAAAAAAAATTACAAAGTATGACACGAAGCAGCGAAGTCTAGACGACTGAAGAATAGTAACATTTATTTTTGTTCTAAATTTTTATGCTCCAAAACGATAAAAATCTTTCTACACTCTAAGGGTCTATGCACACCACGTCTTTTAAACGCACCGTCCGTCGACGCGCCTTTCAGAAACGCGCAACGCCGGCGCGTTTTTATCAAACAGAGCAGTTTGTTGTCGTTTGTATCGCGTCAAACGGGCCGGTGCCGCGCGTGTGTAATTTATAAAAGTCTGCAAAGGTCTACAACAGGCTACGACTGACTTGCGTGGGTAGGGTACCCCGTCTGTAACGCTACAAACTCGCGTCAACGGCGCGCTTAGAAAACGTGGTGTGCCTCTACTGCCTATCCGACGGAAGGATAGACAATATTTTAGAGCCTAAGTATGCTCTAAAATGTTTGTTTCTCTGCATCACCCTAAGGTAGACTGGGAGAGAATGCCCTTGGCATTAAGTCCGCCATTGTACTGTTTTGTTACATGTGCAAAAAGTTCAATAAATAAAATGTTGTCTATCCTTTCGCCGACAAACCCCGTTTCCACAGTGTCATTCTACACGTCATACTGGTGGCCTACCGTGACGTTTAAAGCAAGAGTAATTCCAGTGTAGAAACGAGATAGCGCTAGACGACTTGCATACATCTATCTCTTTCCCACAGCGGAATTTCTCTCGAGTTAAGACGTCATGGTAGTAGGTGATCTGGAAAGTTTTTATGGGAGACCTTTGTCCAATAGTAGAACTATATTGGTAACTCCTATAATTTCGTTATTTCTCCATAAACAGTTGCCGCTAAATTCGCCATTTTGTTAACGCCAATGTTGATACTCGTTCAGTGACGCGAATTTGCCGATCATGTTCAAAATTAAGTTAATGTAGAATGCTGATATCGCTCGTTATGTGGGCATTGCATAAACACCAGCCAGTAACTGTGCTGTAAGCTAAAAATAAAATCAATTCGGTGCCACGCGCAATGCAGGCTGATTTTTTTTTATATTTTTGGAAAGTTGGTGTTACTGGCAAAAAACAAATAGGTTAATATTTGTCCACAACTTTTTTGCTTATTTACTAGTACTTATCTCATTTTCTCACATTTAAAAATTTAGTAAAACTTGATAGGTAATTATTTGCAGGGTCAGTTATTACCGTTAACTAAATATGGTTTTACGGAAAAACTACGATTTTGAGAAAATAAACAGTAAGGTGTCGTTGTTAAAATTGTTTCGCTTTGACCATTGGAAAATGCTTGATTATGAATAAAAAATCAAAGCTAAAACCCTAGAGTTTCCTAAATCATTTAAAAAGCCCAACATTCAGAAACCAATATCACTCATAAACGTTACAGAAACGTTCACACAGACGCGTTCACAATACTCCCCTAGTTCGTAAAAACGATTTGATGTGTGACAAAGCTTGTCGGCGAGTGTACCGCGTACCTACGATCCGCCGAGTAACTTTTGTCAAACATATCGAGAGAGTAAACACTTCGAACGTATTGTGTTTATTAAAAGTTACTTATTCGGTGAGTTTAAGTTGATTAAAAAGATTAAGTACATGTTGAATTTGATTGTTTGTTTAGTATTGATATGTGGATTTTGATGGTTTTTGCTCATAACCATACTTGAGAGGGGTACGTAGGCTAAAACACTAGGTGAACCGACGTCATTATGGGAGTCGCGAGCAATCGATGGATGCAATTGAAATAAATAAAAAATAGATGCCTTCGTGCACAAAGCGACGCAAGTATCCGCTACCTTACGACTTTGGTGTCCAGGCGATTTTTGTAACACAAGTCCATATTTATAGATCCACATATGCAACAAGATTGATGGGCTCGGTTGCTGGATTGATAAAATATAAACTCACACCTTGTTCAGGAGTTACAGTGGCTTGGAAATAGTTCTATGGGATTGTCCAAAAAGACGAAGAAACAATTTCTAGGCATATACTCCGGAACAATACCGGCTCTCATTATACTGCTTTTTATGATCATATTTGCAAGCCTTTTTCTATCGTGGTAAAATCATCAAATGAGTCCTCCCACCCAGGGTGGGGTGGGAGGGACTGTCAGAATTGACTGACTAAAATCCACCCGTGTTCCTTCAATAGCCCTTTACGTACCAGGGTCACGGTAAACAATACATGCAAGCCTGACAGTGCTTCAAGCTGTGCGGGGACCCCACACGGGCTTTTGCGGTGAGCACCGACTAGAAGCTTGTAGTTGTAAGTACGGTAGGTTGAATACGCCAGCGCATGCTGAATCCAGCTCTTGCAACCTAAATATAAACTAGATTAGATGATCTGGTTGAGTATGTTTCTACAATTAGAGAAAAAATTAAAATCTTCCAGCCCAGTCCAGTCTTGGTGGCCAACCAGTGGGAAAGAGACAGAGCTATACAAGTCGTCTAGCGCAATCTCGTTCGCTCACTGGAACAAGCATGGTTTTAAGACATGGTGTATCACCTGTACAGCTCTCATCGTCTTTTAATTTTGTCACCAACATGAAATTATGCCTTTAGGACATTTAGAAAAATTAGGCAGACACGTGTAAAACTCCCACTTTCCACCCACGCGTTGAAAGCTGGCCTTTTAAACCGTCACACAACGGTTAAATGACATTATTTCAGTAGCTAAGTGGTATAAAAAAGCTTATTTGTAAATGATCATTTATTGGCCAGAAATAGTTTTTGATAAGTAGATAGTGAATTATACTTCCCCTATTTTTGTGGAACTAATAACGTGGGTGTTTATTGTGGGCGGATGATTGTACACCTCTGTATAACCTTTCAGGGGTCACCAACGTTAGGGTATCTTATTTATATTAACATTTTTGCTCGTTATTGTGCGTGAAATAACAAAGTGATTGATGTGTTATTTCAAGAAGCTGTGTAAACATCCTTATAGTAAATAGCTACTAATTTCTGAAATTTAACAGAATTACTGAATACCTAACTTAAGGTGATTGCGTCGATGTAGCCCGCGAAATTCAAATATTTTTACGTTTTTTGCAATTTGCAGGCCAGTGACATGTTGTAACTTTATAAATATTTGTGTTGCGCAAATAACAAGTATAATTTTAAATATAAAAATTGTCAAAAAATTCGCTCCATCAGCTCTCACATAGAAAAGGTGCATCGTAGTTAGATTTCGGAGATTTTAACATGATGCACCTTTTCTATGTGAGAGCTGATGGAGCGAGTTTTTTGATATTTTTTATATTTAAAATTATACTTGTTATTTGCGCAACACAAATATTTATAAAGTTACAACATGTCACTGGCCTGCAAATTGCAAAAAACGTAAAAAAAATTGAATTTCGCGGGCTGGTTGGAGCATCCCCCTTAATGTCAGAACTGTGCTGTGCTGACATTTCTTTTTATCGTTTTTTATACATTTTGTTTCTCACTAATTTACCCTGTATCGTGGGTACGTTTACAAACTTTTTAACTCGTATTCACAAACACCCAGATCCGAAACTACTACTTCCGGATTCGAACCTGCTTGGTCTCACTTTGCCACTACGCCAATTTTGCTCGCAATAAGATTTTTAAATCTCAATTTCATAACAGGCATGTCATTATAAATTATTTAATCAATGGATACAGACCTGAAAATAAGAGATAAACAGTCATAAGTGTTACCATATCGAATTAAAGTCCGGAAAAAAACAAAATGGACATTTCATTTGAATTGTGAATGTTCTGTAATTTTCTCCTTATTCACCTATTTTCAGAAGCAATAATTAGGTATAACATATTTTTCTTTTTGTGATAAAACTCTGGTGGTCTACGAGAGTAGTTCCACCGTACGAAAGGGACAGAGCTACACAAGTCTAAGGCCATCTCGTTCCCACATTGGAACTACTCTCGCTCTAAGATAGGGAGGTGGTAGGCCACCAAAAGATGAAAACACTGGATCGGACTGTGTACCGTCAAACGAAATGAATCTGGACGAAACTTTAACATGGATTTTAATATTGAATTGATATGATAGATTACCAACAATTACTTTATTTATTGTACAATACTACATTATTTTGAAAGCAGTAGTGGCCCAGTGGTATCGGTCCCGACTTACGAATTGTAAGTCGTGGGTTCGAACCCCGCCAGTCGTATAACATCATCTCTGCTCTCAAAACGGTGAAGGAAAACATCGTGAGGAATCCGGCATGACCTAGAACCAAAAATTCGAAGACATGTGACATCCACCAAACCGCACTGGTCCTCTCACAGAAAGGAGGCCTGTGTCCCAGTAGTGGGAACATCATTGGCTGATGATGATGATTTTGAGTTGAGACCTAGTTGGCAACACACCATCATAATTTATCGTTAAAATCGTTTTCATAGTTTTGTCCCTATTCACCCCGTCTCGTTTGACTGTACTAAAAAAACTGACATGTCCATAAAACCCGGACGGATGGTAACCTGAGTCATAAGTAAGTTACAGAGCAAATGAAGCTGGCTGCTTGCACCCGGAAACTCATCAGGAATTCTTCAACGCATTTCCGGAAGCAGAATGTTATGACTGATTGATTTGAGATAACCACAGGCCTCCGCCTCGGCAGTCGGCGTCATTCCTGAGTGTTCCTTTTTCGTTCCGGATCTTATGTACAGTCACGAGCAATAACATGTAAACACTTAACAAAATTCAAACGCAATTTACTCGTAATATACTGGTTTCAACTTTGAAATAAGACCTAATTCGTAATAGTATGGCTTCCAAAATAGAAGTCTAATGAAAAAGCAAAAGTTTAATCAATATGGTAGCAGAAAATTGCTCGCTTTTGAATACTTCTTAGTGTATACATACATTTTTGTAGATGCATTTCTGATTCTGAAAGTCTATGGATAACTTAATGTGGTTATTTTTTTTCTGTAACAGTTAAAAAAACAGCCGCTGTAAGTTTCCAAAATTCACCCCTTAACAGTTAAGGGGTGAATTTTCATAATTCAAGATACTGAAAAAAAAATCTCATGTGTCATAAATGATACCATAAGGGTAGTTGTTTTTAACCTCTACAGCCCGCGTAGCATGGCGATTCTATCTCTATTCTACCAAGAAAAGACAAAATTATTTCATCGTTATTCCTATACAAATCGACTGTTTTTTTGCACAAGTATGACACGATTCGTACACCATGAAAGAATAGAAACATATCTCTTCTATATTTTTGTCTATTCTCGCGTCGAGAAAACCCGTTTCTACGGCGCAATGCTACGCGAGCTGGTTGCCCTGCTGGGACTAGAACTGGACAAGGGACTGTCAGATTTGTACTGACTAAAATCCAAATTGTTTTTTCTATAGCCCTTTATCTTCCAGGGTCGCGATTGCCTGATAAGACAGTCCTCCTACTTCAGTTTATTCTCATTGTATTGATATGTTAAATGACTTTTCTATTACTGTTTTCGGTAGCTACCTCCTCATCATCCATTCCATGTCACCCATCTCACAGTATTTCCATGGTTTCTTTTGTCTGTCCGCTCCTGTCAATCAAGTATCACTATTTAAAAAAGGTTTTATCTACATTCTAAAAAATCACAAAGCCTTATCCACTGCGAAGGATAAAGTCGATCCACTACCTGCATTTCTTTGTCTTGTAAAGGTATGTTTGAGAATGGCTTCAAGAAGGCAAAATAATACGAATAGCTTTGACGGATGATATAGTTAGTGAACATTCTATAGTAGAATAGAATAGAATACACTTTATATGCACACCATACAAATTATTGGTAATACGAAAGAAGACTAATGGTTTGGGAAATCATTTAATTACATACTTTTTCGCAGTGGAAGAGCTTCGAACTCATAATATATCGACTAAAATTCACCCAATTCCTTCAATTGCCCGTTGCTTTACAGGGCTACTTACGTCTTAAAACCTGCTAAAACCCAGTGTTGTTAAAGGCAATTTTCCTTTACGTTACAGGATCGTGATCACTCTTTTGAACATTACCTCAGAATGATAAAACCTGCATGTCCTTAGCACTATGGTTTACGGCATATTTATTACCAATAGCCAAAATCTCCATTTTAACCAAGTAACGTATTTCTAACACCAACAGTATGATAATAACCGTATGTAATCGCCTTACACGCATATAATTATACAACTACACATTGAGACTCACGATTTACACTAACCACTATAAGTTGAGCTGTGAATCCTTTCATACTCCTTTGTAATACAGGCCTTTCAAACAGATAAAACTGGTAGGCCGGTGAGATTACGCCGACATAGAAAATTAAAAAAAAAAACTGCAGAATTCCTTGACTGGCACTGTTCATTATTTTAAGTTATTTCTGTTAGTAGCGTGGACAATTAAAAATGTGGAAGTGTGGTGGAAAAAACCTCACTTATTCCTGTTTTTACTAACCAAATTACAACACAAAAGTTCGCGGTTGGAATTTCAACGTTTAATCCAGCGACAAGAGTTCAAAATCCAATAGTATTGTAGGTATGTGAGAATCCCTACAAAATGTGCTATCCCAAACAGTTTTGGTAGATTTGTTTTGCAATTTTATATGGAGGATAGGGATTTAATAAAAATCGCATCGATAGCATAATAAGTATATGCTCTCCTTTATAATTATGTCGAGTATTTATTGCATTTTGTTTTAATCGTTTACACAAACGCCCAGACCCGGAATAACTACTTGTAGATTATACAAATATTTGCTCCGTGCGGGAATCGAACCCGCGACACTAACTGTGCCGTCGACTTTGTATGGATACGATTCTCAGCATCGACCTAATGTATTGTTATGTGAACTATATTATACTATTTTCTATTGGTATCTAAGGTATACATAATAGTGTGAATGATTTCATTGTTTCTATTTTTATTTCATCACATTTAGAACGCACGAATGGATCTAACCTACCAAGGCTGGACTCTAGGCCGTTCGTAGTTTAACAAATCGCATTTATTTATACTCGTTATTTGAGGTTGTGTGGTCCCCATAGAAATACATGTGATTTTATGTATTATATTATTTAATTTTATTTCGAATAAGTTGTTGCCAGCGTCTTCGCCCGGTTCAGCTCCATAAATATGCCACAGGAATATAAAATCGGGATTAAAACTATCCTACATGTTAATCTAGTTTATACATATACTATCTATGTATAAATTTTTATCCAAATCCGTTCAGTGGATTTTACGTGAAAGAGTTACAATGATTAGATGCCTCCTATGCTAATGCTTCCTACACAGTAAAAAACTAGGTTTATAGGTTTTCTTTTTTTCAAGATTTATAATAGTTTGAAAGTTACAGGCGCCAAAGAGTTACTTTTGAAAAAAAGAAAACCTATAAATAAACCTAGTTTTTTACTGTGTCAGAAGCATTCTAAAAATTCATTGAGATAGGATGATAACATTTAGGGGAAGGAAAACGTTTTCTCTTTTAGTATGGACGAGCGCTCGGTAGACGATCCTCTTAATTATTTATAGGATTATTAGTTAGAAGTAAATAAGTAAGATAAGATAAGAAGTAAGACTAGTTTTTGCCCTTAGAAATCAAATAAGACTTACCGTAAAGCAAATCATCGGCAAAAAGTAAGAACCTTTTTTAAATATTACCGTGAATTATCATTCGTTATTTATTCCTCAGTCCATTTTAAATAAAAATTCTCTAAAGGGACTGCCGGGTGGACCCATGTCCCTTTCGTAAGCTTTTCAAAAGACCCGGTTTCTACTGACATCTGAGAAATTTATCTAACCGTGAAAAGGAGACGAATACATTGATCAGATTTTTTATAAGATGTGTTTGATAATATTTATATGTGATTTAAAACTTTATTTTTATTTTAGTTTAAGAAATATCTTAATAATTAGTAGGACAAAATATTATCACAATTGACATCTTATTGATCGCAGTATGTTTAATTTTATAAGACCAGTTTTAAAACGTTTTTTAACAAAATATTCTATAATCACGAAATAAGGAATAGTTGACGTAGGCATATTTACATGAACCAGGGTCGAGGGACTAACCAGCTACCGTAACCCCGGAACGTAAAGGGCTATTGAAGGACACCATGGATTTTAGGCAGTACAGTCCTTCCCTCACTGTCCTGGGTAGGAGGACTAATTTGATGATTTTACTACGCTAAAAAAATGGTACCTATATAAGAAGCTAAATTATTATTGCGAAATATACGCCTATAACGAGTACGGAATGATAATAGAGATTTTTTTGTAGATCAAATAACATTATTTGTCAATTCTAGGAGAAAAATATCCTTTTTCCGAGGAAAAATATAATGGAGCTTTCGTCTTTTTCAAGAAATATCACGATGATGTTTTTTTTTATTAACATACATTTATAAACACACTAGCTGTTGCCAGCGGCTTCACCCGCTACAATTCGAAAATTATCCCACGGGAACATAAAATCGGGATAAAAACTATCCTATATGTTAATCCAGGTTATAAACTATCTGTGTACCAAATTTTAGCCAAATCCGTTCGGTGGTTTTTGCGTGAAAGAGTAACAAACATCCATACATCCATACTTACAAACTTTCGCCTTTATAATAGTAGTAGGATGTCTTTAGTACACAAGAGTAAACAGAAGCTACAGAAAACCACTTTCTACGATTTGTCATAATATTTTTCTTTTGGTCATAGCCTAATATTAAGTATATGGCCTTTTTTTTAATACGAACCAGTATTTCCTGAGATTAGCGCGTTCAGCCAATCAAATAAACTAATTCTGTTAACAGATCGGCTCACCATGTTCCCCTCTTCTATATAAGACAAGACAAGACAAGACAAGACATTTATTTGTAGAAACATGAGTATACATACAAGGCATGCAAGTTGTTCATAAAATTATAAAAGAGTTCTGTCATGTTCGGCCTATAAGGCATACAAAAATTAACATTAAAAAAGATAAAGACTAAATTAAATTATGACATTATCATAATAAATTAAATAACAAACATCATAATCTTTTTCATACAATCGTAAAATTTAGTAGGCAAACAATAATAATAAATGAAAAAATAAAAATTATATAAATAACTTCTTAAACAATTTGCAATGTCACTCTCTGTCATTTAAAAATTCTAAAATACTGTAGTATGCTTTCTTAATTAAAAATAATTTTAGCCGCTTTTTTAATAGATGTGCGCTTAGTTCCCTCCATCCCTTTGGAAGCTTATTAAATATTATAGGCGCCATGCAAAATACACTTTTCCTCATTAAAGTTGTTTTGGAAGCATGTAAGCAGAGGAGAGTGTTGTCGCGTCTAACACGATTGACTTTGTCTGCCATACGTGGAAATAGTTGCCGATTACATTTTACAAACATGACAACTTCAAAAATGTATAGCGATGGTAACGTCAGTATGTTATATTTAATGAAATACGGCTTACAGCTGTCAGTTGATTCTAATTTAAGCATTACCCTTAAACAACGTTTTTGGGCTTTGAAGGGTATATCCTTGTCAGTCGAATTACCCCAAAAGATAATTCCATACCTTAAATGTGAAGAAACCAAGCTGTGATAAGCTGTTAGCAACGCATCAGTGTTAAGTACTGGAACTAATTTATGTAAGGCATAAGAAGAGTTACTAATTTTTTTGGTTAAAATTTCAATGTGAGCTTTCCAATTTAACTTTTTGTCTATAGTTACACCGAGGAATTTAGCAGTACTGACTTCTTCAATTATTTTGTCATTATATTGGACTTTAACATCAGATGAAGTTGGTAAGCGTTGGCTGAAATGCATAATGTTAGTTTTATTGAGATTTATTTTTAAATTGTTGTTATCCAAATATTGTACTATCGATTTAAGAGAACTATTAATGTCACTATTATACTTCTCTTTGATATCACATTGAATCGTTATGGTACTATCATCGGCAAAGAGGGTCACACGTTGATCAACTGATTTAGGTAGGTCATTTATATACAGTATGAATAGTGGAGGGCCTAGTACGGTGCCCTGAGGAACTCCATATTTAATTATAAGTTCACCTGATTGAAATATGTTTTCATGTTTAGTTTTTGTATTTATTAAGGATATTTCCGTGAGCTGTTTTCTATTTTCTAAATAAGATTTAAATAGTTTTAAAATACTACCTCTGATACCGTATGCTTCCATTTTATTTAAGAGAATATCATGCCTAACGTAATCGAAAGCTTGTGTCAAATCGCAGAATAGTGTACAAACAGGGTTGGTTTTATCAACATTTAGCATAACTCTGAACAAAAAATCGTACAATGCCATATTAATAGTTTGATTTTTTCTAAATCCTTTTTGTTCGTTTACTAATAAATTATTCTTTTCCAAATACTTGCTCAATTCTTTATGTATAAATTTTTCATAAATTTTAGAGATAACACTTATAATCGAGATTGGTCTATAATTTTCTATTTCTTCTCTATTTCCCTTTTTAAACAATGGTTTGACGATTGATTTTTTAAAGCATCAGGGAAGATACCTGTGCTTATGGTCAAATTAATGAGATGGCTTAGATGCCTGCATATATCTCCAGAAACCGATTTTAAAATTTTTGTAGATATTCCGTCATGACCAACGCTATTCGTGTTTTTCAGAGAATTGATTATTTTAAATACGTCCTGTGGTAGACAGGGAGGCATGAAAAACGAATTTTCACTATTAAGGATTTGCGACGTAACGTTATGTCCCGATTCTGGTATTTGGATAACCTTGTTAATAAAATAACCATTAAAAACACCCACTATTTTTTGGGGGTTTGTTATAACTCATTCTCACTCAGTCAGAATCGGAATCATTTATTTATCAAACATAGGTTCCCTCCGTTCTAACCATATTATCTGCTACACCTTCAAATACCATCCAAAGTTTCTTTGGACTTGTTCTACTCTTATAACTATAGACTCTCATTCAAACATTAAGGCTAGCCGCACACCCAAAATAATATTGTCAAAGTCAATGCAAGATTGTCAATATTAATCGAAACCAAATGAAATAAAACCGAATACCGCAATACCCCGCACACGCGCAATATTATTGACAATACGTACTTTATTGTCAATATTATTTTGTGTGTGCGGCTAACTTAAAACCTTAAAAAACCAGCCTTTCTACAAAAACTTAATCACCCGTTGAACACTTGTCTAAAAAAAATGAGTACGTCAAAATGACATTTGCCCTTGATATAAGGGTCGTTTTGCAGTTACACTTTTTTTATACAAGTGTTCAACGGGTGTTTATTTTTGTTAAAGATCCTTTTTAGAAACAACCGGAATTCGCGAGCTTAGCCGCCGGCTATGGATGTTTAGCATATAAAATGGTCGGACCTCTTACTGAGGGAACCTTGAGAGGATTGATTCACCTCGGCACTGGATCCGGAGGTCGCTGCGCACACGCCGCCGCCGCCGGTCCGATCAATTGTTACTGCGTATGTCTTATGTTGTTATTGATAATCGGTTACGAAATTACATACGGAGTACAACTATCAGATGTTTCGACGCAAACGTGGGCTCATCACAAGTTTTAGCGTTTTTGTGAAATAAGATGGAAAAAATTAGTTCCTCTCACATTCACTAAAGGCGCTTTTTCGTTTTCCACGTTGTAATAATAATTCCAGTACGCTTTACAGCAAAATAGATGTATCTAGAATGATATTAGGTCCTCCGGTTAGTCGAAATACTTTAAGTTTAAAAAATAAGCTATCTATAATTAGGTTCAGAATGGAAAGCAAAATTTTCAACAGTGCAATAAATTTTGATGTCAAATGATAATATTTATGTAATGATCTCTTAACTAATCTAAAATTTTAATGAAAATATGCGAACAAAATCCAGTTTTAAACGTTTTCTCTAACTGCAAATCCATTTAAATAAAATCACGAAGCGCTAAAGACGAGAATTTGGCGTTTCCTAATGACGAGTTTTACTCAAGCAATTCAAAAACTTAGTTCAAAATATTCAGGAAGTTAACACTACTATGCTCCTGAAATTCAGTGGAGTTTCGGTATCTTGCGCTTTTCAGTAAGCAAATAGGACAAGAGAGCTTTAAGTATAGCGGGGACGGCAAGTGCAGGAAATATAATGATCAAGAAAAATCTTTTTCCCTCAAAATGTAGGTTTTTTTTAGCGTTTAATCTGATCATCAAATGAGTCCTTCCACCCCAAAAGGGACTGTCAGACTTGTACTGACTAAAGTCCACGGTGTCCTTCAATAGCCCTTTATGTTCCGGGGTCACGGTGATGGAATAAGTCCCGTGACCCCGGAATATACTTGCTACATAAATGGTACAGACGGCTACATATCATGCTATACAAAACTAGTACCTATGTCTTGGCTTCGCTTCGTATGACCTTTCTGCACAATAAACGATCAGCTTATACTGGTTTTGCATACCTTGATGTGTAGCCGTCTGTACATAGCGGCTGAGTTTAAATCCCGATTTTCAAATTTAATCAATGCCTCCATACAAAGTTCTATATTGGCGGAACTTCAATACCCACTGATAGATTCATTACTATCTTATACCTGAGCATGATCTCTTTATAAATAACTCTATGTTATACAGCATAATTTATTGCTGGGTTTATTTAATGTCAAAAGCAAGATTTCAGAGCAAAGTAACTGTCTTTCATGACAAGTAATTTATTATTAGACTTGAATAGCAAATTGGATTGAATTATTATAACATAGAAGAGTAAACTTGGGAAGAACACAACTATTCATTCAACTTTGTCTTATAACAGAGCGTTTAGTGTATTTTGTTGCATATCCGCTGTGTAGCACAGTGTCTGCACTCTGCGTAGCCGTGGCTTCTTGTTATGTAGTCGAAGCGGCGTAGCAACAGCTACGAGTAGCGTAGCCGCGGATTGTCGTAGTCACAGCAGCGTATCTGCTCAGCGTAATGCTGTCTGTCAATGTAATGTGTCAGTCTGTGTTTCCTTATAGCTACAACCTTGGGGTCTTCAAGTAACGAGTCAATAGTTTTCAGAAAAGCGTGCTTTATCGTCGACCACATGATCGCTAACTATCAGGCGAGATAGTGGTCAAACGCGAACAGAAGATATATTTATATACGCACCAGCACGCGTAGCATGGCGATTCTATCTCTATTCTACCAAGAAAAGACAAAGTTATTTCATCGTTATTTCTATACAAATCGACTGTTTTTTGCACAAATATGACACCATTCGTACACTATTGTAGAAAAGAACGTTTATTTTCGATGTTTTTTACATTACAATGCTTAAAACGATAAAAATATTTCTACGTTCTGTCTATTCTTCCGTCGACAAAACCCCTTTCTACGGCGCCATGCTACGCCTGCAGCGTGGCGAAGTTTCATGCAATCTATGATCCCCAAAAATAACCCCTTAGATGTGTAAGAATTTTGTAAAACCTCGACTTTCTGAGAACCTACGTTCTTAAAAGTACCCAAATGCAAAATTTTAAAGTCCTAGCACTGATATTTTCTGAGATTTCGTGATTTAAATTTCACACCATAATTTTACATGCAGAGTATGAGCCACACAAAAATTGGCAAGTAGGTAACATAATAAAATATTTAATAAAAAAAAAATACGATAACATTTTACTCTATCATTGTCAAACAGTATAAAATATAATAAACATCGGATCAGTACGGAAATTACGTTCACTTATCGGGAGCGTATCGTTACCGCATGTGTGTGCTTACGGCGCGCCGTCACCGCGGCGTCATCTCGCTCGTCATGGTGACGAGGGAGGCAGAAGGTTAGGTATGTCCAAAAAAGATGAAAATTGAATGGAGAAGCGTAAAGAACTGTGTTAATAAGTAAGTATGTAAGATAGTTATAGGAGACTAAACTGTTTTACCTAATTCTTTCTAGTTATAGTCTCTTTGAACCTCCTCCCAGCTAAATATGTATGTATGTATACAAAATTGACGATCAGCGATCGCTATGCTTTCGCCATTTGAAAATTGTATTGATATGGGAACATGCAAAAAATCTGATACCTTAAATCATCCGAGGATTCCTGACATCGGGAAACATCGAAATTATCTTAAAGTCAGTTTTTGTATTCGTACTTAAAACCTTAAATAACCAAATCAAATCACTCACACGAAAATATGCAATTGCAGACAATTCAGATATGACAAGGCTTCCATTTTGTTTTCTTTAACTAAATAATACATTAATGTTTAGTTAACCATCATTAAACCTTTCCTACGATCTACATCGAGGAAAGAGAACGACGTAAATAAGTAACATAGTCTGTAACGTACAATCGACAAAGTGGAATCATGATTCATTTTTACAATAAATAGTTTCCGAATCCGTCAAAATGACAAAGATTAAAGTCTTTAAGCCATGGATATAATTGTAAGTTTACGCGAATGTGGACCTAATTGGTGTAGTACGGTGGGTCAAAATTCGATTGTACATCACAAGTGAACCTTCTGCCTGTATATTCCACCTTGCCCGCCCCCTCCCTTCACCCCGCTCTACGAAGCCCCGCTCACCTAAATATTGTTTTCGTAGAAGGGTCGACGAGAACGCTTTGATGCCACCCGGCCAAATTGACGGTCGCTCTGATGACGCTGATACTATGCAAGGATTCACTGTTATGACAACAGATTTTCAAATTTAGAACTAGAGATTTTTAAGAATATTGAACCTAGTACTGTGACTTTAAGGATGAAAAGAGCTCGTAAAAAAAATTTGGTGACGTTTCTGTAGTTGACGCCTACACTCATTTGAAAAAAGGCGTTAGTTTATGCATGTATGTTTGTATAACATAGAAGTCTTAAACTCTATTGTTGTTTATTAAGTTTATAATGGGATTTATTATGAAAATGTGAACTTTCTTTTCATAATTACAAGAGATAGAAGCAATTAACACGACACGTTTAGTACGAGTAATATGATTATGAGAGAGCCCTAAGGCCGGTCAAGTTAAAAGAGTTTTATACATTTTTATTTTTATCTTTTAAACTTGTACTCCGGTCAGTACAGTACAGTGAAAGTAGTAAAAAAAAAGAAAGAAAATGTAAATAACAATTAAAAAAAAAGGTTGCACTCCAGGAGTGCCGGTAGAAGTGAAAACTTTTTTGTTACTATGTTTTATTTTTAATTTGAATGACGTCTTACTCATTTTCGATCAGGGTCACGTGACCCTGACGCGAGTTTTAAATTTTTTACCCATTACAGAAAAAGTGTACAACGCCGCTAAAGAAGTTTTCACTTCAAAAAACTAAACGTGGGTCCGCATTGGCGCAGGACAAATAGGGAGAGGTAGGTCATTGCAGATATTATTCTGAGGTCATTGCACTATAGGAAGTACAAGCCACGCCATAGACAAATATTTGAAACACAAGACACCAAGTCATTAAGATCGAACGATTTAGCCAAATACCAAGGTCGGTTGACCTAGACATTGAAAATGTCATTGGACTTATTACCTTTTCATAAATCTACATATTTAAATATTTGGCTTTGAAATAAAGTTATACCTGTATTGCAAGTTAATATAATAATACCCTAGTTCGCCTTTCGCAGTCCACTATTCGACATAGAGTACTGTCAAACAGGGAAGCAATAGAGTAGGCGCCATGCATACAAACTCGTTGGTAGATTGAATATTATAGTGACACTAACGCCATCTATGCGTCGCTACACGAACTAAAATTATTCATTGAGTTGCGGTAACAAACAGTTGTTTTGTTTTGTTTTTATGAGGTTTGTAGATGATTTAATAATTGTTTAATGTAAGTAAACAATTATTATTATTTACGGCTTTTTTCTTATAGAAGTAGGCATAATAAGAGACAGCTGCTATTTAATTCACCGTATTCCTTTGGATGAAGTCGCATATAACATGAGAGATATAATGTGTTTGTATATATCATCGTTTATACTCGTATACTATACTTACTTACGCCTTTTCCTTTCACAGGTTGGCAGAAACCAAGATACACCACCTGCAACATAATATAATTAAAATTATTGTAAGTATTTAATTTGTCAGTTGCAGTACCTACAGATAAAAAAATAACGGACACTTACGTACATAGTTAAAGGTAGCTCGGTTTCGCAATCGTCATAGCGCACTAAAATTAATTCCTATTAATAATTGTGAGTGAGCTAGGTATCGTTACCTCGACAACTTTGGTTCATGTTACTAAAGAAAAGAAAAAATACGGTTCAAATATTCTTTGCTAATTCTGAATGACTCATTTATTCTTACATAATTATTCTTTTAGCTTCGTCTATAGATTATTTAATCCATAAGTAATTTACTCGTACAATGAAACAAACTCATTATAAGATGCATAACACACAGGAGTGTTAAATTATTAAGCGCCCTCTCTCGGCCTGAGCGGAGTCAATCCGTAAAGTCCGCCTCACGGACTGCCTAAATAAATAATATCGAAGCTGAACAAATGTATCTTTTTCATCTTTTTCACCGAATATTAATGTTAGTAGACCGTGATTACAGGTTTAAAATTAAGGTATTTTGGTTGAACAAAGATTTGAAATTTATTTTGAAACCGTATTTTCTTAAATACTAGTAAAAATAAATATAAATGAAATACAAATATTATGTATGTACATACTTTATTGTGAATCAAAATTTTTGCATAGCGATTTTTCATCATTCATTACCTAAAATGGGGTAAATCTTTATATTTTCAGCTTTTATACAAAAATGTTAATTTAGTACAAACCGTTTCTTTACAACAGCAATTTTTCACCGATATCAGCGGTATACATATAATATACCTAACTGTTCAGTAATTCTGGACTCGTTTCAAGTCTGAGTATCTCCATATGAACTAACCGAACTTTATAATAAAAAATACTCTTCCATGTATTCACTCGGGCACGCCGCAATTGCAGCGGTAAGACCCCTCTTTGAGGAGTGGCTGGAGAGAAGTCATGGCGTCCTGACCTACCGCTTGACGCAGGTCCTCACCGGACACGGAAGTTTCGGGAGGTACCTGTGTCTGATGCGAAAGGAGGAGACGCCTGGGTGTCACTACTGCGAAGATCGCCCGGAGGACACGGTGGAGCATACGGTGCAAGACTGCCCAGCTTGGGCGGAGCACCGACGTGTCCTCACGGCTGCGATAGGCGGAGACCTCTCGCGCCCGGCATTGGTTGCGGCCATGCTGCGGGGCGAGACGGAGTGGGAAGCGGTCAGCTCCTTCTGCGAGGCAGTAATGCTCGTTAAGGAGGAGGCGGGCCGCGAGCGAGAGAGGACGCTGTCCTCCCTCCGCCCCAGCCGCAGTGGTAGGTGCCCACGGCGACGGACGTCGCTAGATGATCTCCGGCCACCGTAGGCGCGGGCATGCGGGCAGCGAGTAAAGGGCAACTCGCTGCCCGACCAAGGACCATGCCCGGGTCGACGGCGCGTTGTGTCCCACGCGCGCCTCAAAGAGCGTCAGCATAATGACGGGGCCCCCCTCTCAGAGGGCCAAAGCCTGCCGGGGTCGCGGGATTATTCCCTTACCGTAACCCCGGAACGTAACAGGCTATGAAGGACACCGTGGATTTTAGTCAGTAGAAGTCTGACAGTCCCTCCTGCCCTGCCCGGGGTTGGAGGACTCATTTGATGATTTTACCACGCTAAAAAAAAAAAAAAGCCATGTATTCACTGAGCAACAGTGTTTCGGATACACAGTTTCTGAAACATCACGTAAAGTGTTCTCCGCCGCAAGTGGGGAGCACCGAAACATACCGATAAACAGGAAGTGTTTACAGAAACAAAATTATATGTTTCTGAAACATAATTATTTGTTTCAGAAACACGTAGATTTTGTTTCTGAAACAGAGTTTATAAACAATTGTTGCTCAGTGAATACGTGGCTTTAGAATTAAAAACTACTAAACAAAAATGAATGAAATTTTAAAGGGACTAAATGTCATTTTCATCCAACAAAAAAAGACATTCGACACTAGGTGGGCATTCATACTTACACAATCCCTTAAATATTAACGATTTGATACCTAAGCCAGTAGTACTTTTATAAGTACTTTATTCCAAACACACGATCATTTAATTATTAAATAGGTACTCTACATCTTATAATAATTGTGTACAAGCTTAAATAAATACTTAAGTACATGAATAAAAATAATACAAAATAAAACACAAACACCTAAGTTAAAACAAAATAATATAACGTAGATCATGATCTTAATAGTACTCTTACAGGTTTACCTACATTGTTCACTTAAATTATTCCATTCGAGGGCATTAACCTCCCGCTGCGGCGCTTCAGATCTTTCAGAGCGCTTCCCGTTATCCACATAGGTATTTAAGACTACCTAAGTTAGAACCTAGAATCTTCTTCACCATGTTTTATTCTAAATGTTAACCAAGTTTCTTTTGGTACTTAATCTTTTCAAATTATAAAACACTAGCTTTTGAGGGCGTCTTCGCTGCACCCCTTTACGGCCTATGTCACTCAGCACCAAAGCCCTTAAGTCACTTACATACATTGTCCACTCTATTTTCCGAATTACTTTTATGGATTTTTATTTTAAGGAATTTTCAAGCTATTTAATCATTTTAAGCTATTATTTATAGAGTGACTTGGCTGACCATAGCCTTAAAAAATGCATAAGTTGATAAAAAATGTTATGCAATAGCTTTTACCACGGCAGTCCCCGAGTGTCACACGTATTTTTTAATTTCTCTGTGACAATGAAAATGCACTAATGCCCCTGCTGTCCCTCGTGGGAACCTGTGTACGGATATACCTTTCTATAATAATTTGAAACACTAGTAATCATAAATACTGATACTGCTAGCCTACATCATCCCACAGCTGGGCAAAGGCCTCTCCCCATGACAAAAATAACACAAGTTGAATCTTACTTTCAGTAGGTACCTACTACCAGAGTTCAAAACACCCTATATTTTTATACGCATTTTTTTACCTTTCAACTGGTGAAAGAATTTCTGAAATCGGTCCAGTAGTTTCGGAGCCTATTCAATACAAACAAACAATCAAATCCTTCCTCGGGGTCAATGTTTGGAAGAGCTGATGTTTCTTGTAACTTGTTGAAACGATGTTTTTTTTTAATATACATTTAAGACACTATCCTATTACAGAAAAAAAAAACAAATATATAATAAACTAGCTGTGCCCGCGGCTTCGTCCGCGTGGATGTCGGAATTTAAAAATGTTTTCTTAGTGCGAATCGCTTAATTTTCGCCTTGTTTTTTATAAATGATAATCGTTTTCATATTCCTATTATTATTAGAATTTATTTAGATTTTTCAAGAATATTTGAGCTGTTTGTGATAAACGCCCTCTGTTGTTCAAAGCCCACCTAGCAGCGTTCAAAGCACCCATTGCATCCCCCTCCATCCCGCTCCATCCCGCTCCATCCCACTCCATCCCACTACATCCCACTCCATCCCACTTCACCCCACTCCATCCCACTTTATCCCACTACATCCCACTCCATACCACTCCATCCCACTTTATCCCACTACATCCAACTCCATACCACTCCATCTCACTCCATCCCGCTCCAGCCCACTCCATCCCACTTTATCCACTACATCCCACTCCATACCACTCCATACCACTCCATCCCACTCCATCCCTCTCCATCCCACTCTATCCCACTTTATCCCACTACATCCCACTCCATACCACTCCATCCCACTTTATCCCACTACGTCCCACTCCATACCACTCCATACCACTCCATCCCACTCGACCCCAGTCCATCCCACTCCATCCCGCTCCATCCCGCTCCATCCCGCTCCATCCCGCTCTATCCCGCTCCATCCCGCTACATCCCACTACATCCCACTCCATTCCAATCCATCCCACTCCAACCCTTTCCAACCCGCTCCATCCCGCTCCATCCCGCTCCATCCCACTACATCCAATCCATGCCACTCCATCCCGCTCCATCCCGCTCCATCCCGCTCCATCCCACTACATCCCACTCCATCCCACTTCATACCACTCCATCCCATTTTACCCCACTACATCCTACTCCATACCACTCCATCCCACTCAGTCCCACTCCATCCCGCTCCATCCCACTTTATCCCACTCCATCCCAATTTATCTCACAACATCCCACTCCAAACCACTCCACTCCAGTCCACACCATTATATTTGAATATGTAGTTTTCCTATTCCAAGCTAGATCGCGCTACTGAACTGCGCGTTGGGTGTAAACTGACCGTAATTTTACTTCTGGTACACTTTGAATTCAAATATCTTTTGATACACTGATCCGATTTCAATGAAACAAAAACTAAATGTTACTTCAAGTTACGGTCAGTCGTTGTGTATTAAAGTTATCTACATAACTTTCGTACATTTTACGTGATGCCCGAACAAATAAACATACAAACAGACAAACAGACATACAGACAAACAGACAAACAGACAAAAATTCTAAAAATGCTAGAAATGGGTTCTATTGGTTGTCCTTTATAACCCTGGCTATATTTTTTGAGTTTTTTTTGAATGTACAAAAATTACTTTTCTACAGTTTTATTATATGTATAGATATGATCAGATCTGAAATCTCTACCGGACAACCTCCGCCCATCCTTCAAGGCTTCAATCTAATTCAAAGAAAACCACAGAGTAGGTAGTAAACAGAGGAAAAATTTTCGTGAGGTGGTTTTTACGAGCTACCAACAATGACACTTATCTGGTTAGTGCGAAATGATTATAATAATATCATTGTAACCATTAGTCACACCGTCTCGCCTGGCAAGACAAAGGATTTGAATTTTTTAGTTCAAACTTTGATAATAATTATAATTATTTAAAAATATATAGGTATATAATATAAATACATATAATTATTGTGTAACTGCATAATTTTTTTGCTTGGCAAAATTTTTTTTTGTTGGTTCTGTTATTTTATTTAGGTAGTTTTTATTTTATTTACCTGTAAAGAAAATAATTGTGTTAACTACCTACAGTATCTTTTTCACACATCATCATTTTTAATTTCTTATACACGATGCTTTTATTTTTGTCGTGGTAAATTATTATCGAATAAATCCGGTATGGGATCCCGACTGTCTGTTTTGTACTCACTATAATCCACGGTGATCCTTCAATAGCCTCTTACGTTCCAGGGTCACGATTTACTGATGAGACAGTCTCGCGTCCCAAATAAACATGCTAATTCAGAATATTTTTATTACAGTTTCCGTTTGTAACAAAGGTTAGCATTCAAATCAAAGATACAATACCTATATTCCTACAAATGTTTTAATCTGCTAGGTAGTTTATCTAAATTGAACATAATTAAAGTCTTTTGTCTATGCCACTGTAATTGTCTGTTTAATTAATCTACGGTTTCAGTCATCACCATAAAGCAGGGGACAGTTGTAAACTCTACTTGCCTATGCTCACTTCTGTAATCTTTTGATCAATAATCTCTCTGGTTATAGCGCAGGGATACTGAAGGGGTGGATAATATCTTGGTTAATTTTATTAGCTTTCAAACAATCTATTATTGGCAATATCACGATTTAATATTAAGTCAGGTAGTTCAATAGTTCATAATCTCCCAGCGATAAAAAATAGAGTCGTAAACGACCTTCCGCCTTCAGGAGCCTTGACCCAGAAGTCGATTCAGCCTCACAACAAAATGGCCCTCAATTATAGCACAACTTATTCTTAGTTACTAGAGCAAAACCCCACATTTCCGTATTCCTGTACAACTAAGTGGGCGCATCGTAAAAACTAGAAACAAAAGAAAACAAAACTCCGCTCCACAAAATTGTTTATCTGTTTAAAAGAAAGATTGGATGTTTGAATGAAGTGGCTACCCACGAACAACCAAGGCCTTACGAATATAATAACGCACGCAACGCCTTTCACAAAATAACAAAATGAAATCATCACCTAACCACAACTGTTGGCCCAAATGTACTAAATCTCCTTGTGTTCATCAGATATTGTTGGAACAAAGGTTGGCCAAACATTGTCTTAGAGTAATCAAACAATAATATGTAAATGTATACGCGGATTGGCCGGAAAATTAAGTGTATTATATTATATAAAGCTCGATTACCACTGACTGATTGACATAATTGTTCTCCCAGATGGTGAAGGGGGAGGTGGGTATATTTTGACAGATTCGTAAACAAGTGACTCTGGTGAGTATGGGAAAAATCCCAAACCTCCCCTTTTCGCCCCCCCTCTCCCCCCTCCCCATCGTTTCTCGGAAACTAAGAGACCGGTGTTTTGTTTTTTTACGGATTCGTATAGAGGGGGCTCGGAAACGTAAAAATCATTTTTTAGAGTCCCCCCTCCCCTTTTCCCCTTCTCCCCCCTTTAGGTTGATCTCGGAAGTTAACAGACTTGCAACAGTTTTTTTTTCAGATTCATGTCAAGGGCCCCATAGTTGGTCAAAATCATTTTTCAAAACTCTCCCCTCTCCCCCCATTCACCCCTCCCCCCGTCGTATCTCGGAAACAAAGAGACCCGTGTTTTGTTTGTTTACGGATTCGCATAGAGGAGGCTCGAAATAGTAAAAATCATTTTCATAGTTCCCCTTGCCCCCCCCCCCCCCCCCCCCCCCTTTAGGCGGATCTCAAAAGAAGACTTGGATTTTTTTTTTCAGATTCATATCAAGGAACGCAGAGTTGGTCAATATCATTTTTCAAAACTGGCCCTCTCCCCCTCTTCACCCCTCCCCCATAGCGGTAAAGCGAAGCGCAGCGTTGCGTAGGGATAAGGTCACGATAGCTTTCCGGTGATAGGTAGGTCCTGAGTGGAGCGAACCTGCGAGACCGAGTGGAGCGAAGGGGGGAGGTGGCGAGCGTAGCGAGCCGGCGACCTCCGTAGCGTAACGAAGGTTGAGTGGGTGAAGCGTAACTCAGCGGTGACGACAAGCAAACTTACAAGTAACTCTCATTAGTAGGGCAAAAGTACCAAGCCTCCACTTTTTGCTCCCCCCCCCCCCCTCCCAATCGTATGTCAGAAACTATGAGACCCGTGTTTTGTTTTTTTATGGATTCGTATAGAGGAGGCTCGGAAAAGTAAAAACCATTTTTCAAAGTCCCCCCCTCTTGACCCCGTTCTCCCCCCTTTAGGCGGATCTCAGAAGAGACTTGGAACATATTTTTTTTCAGATTCATATCAAAGGGCTCAGAGTGTGACAAAATCATTTTTCTAAACTCCCCCCTCTCCCCCCTTCACCCCTCCACCCATCGTAACTCGGCAAAAAATTATGTAGCGGTAAAGCGAAGCGTAGGGATGAGGACACGATAGCTTTCTGGTGGTAGGTAGGTCCTGAGTGGAGCGAACCTGCGAGACCGAGAGGAGCGAAGGTGGTGAGCGAAGCGAGCCGGCGACCTCCGTAGCGTAACGAAGGTTTATGTAGCGGTAAAGCGAAGCGTAGGGATGAGGACACGATAGCCTTCTGGTGGTAGGTAGGTCCTGAGTGGAGCGAAGGGGGGAGGTGGCGAGCGAAGCGAGCCGGCGACCTCCGTAGCGTAACGAACGTTGAGTGGGTGAAGCGTAACTCAGGGGTGACGACAAGCAAACTTGTCAACAAGTAACTCTCATGAGTAGGGCAAAAGTACCAAGCCTCCCCGTTTTAGGCCTCCCCCCCCCCTCTCCCTATCGTATCTTAGAAACTAAGAGACCCGTGTTTGGTGTTTTTTTACGGATTCGTATAGAGTAGGATCGGAAAAGAAAACACCATTTTTTTCAAAATCCTCTTCACACCCTTCTCCCCCCTTTGAGTGGATCTCAGAAGAAACTTGAAACATTTTTTCTTGGGGCCAATTTTTAAAATCAAAATGAGAATCCAAGATGGCGGCAGCAAAAAATTCAAAGATATCATCATAGATGTCGTTTTCATGGTTTTCGAGGGTAATAAAGATGATAGTGAACTCAAAATCAAAATCCAAGATGGCGGCTGCGATAATTTTCGAAATGTTCATCATGGGAGTCGTTTCCATGGTTTTCGAGGATGCTAAAGCCGATAGTGAGGTGAAAATGAGAATCCAAGATGGCGGCTGCGATAATTTTCGAATTGCTCATCATGGCAGTCGTTTTCCTGGTTTTCGAGGATGCTTAAGTTGATAGTGAAGTAAGAATCAAAATCCAAGATGGCGACTGCGATAATTTTCGAATTGTTCATCATGGGAGTCGTTTTCATGGTTTTCGAAGATCCTAAAGCCGATAGTGAGGTGAAAATGAGAATCCAAGATGGCGGCTGCAATAATTTTGGAATTGCTCATCATGACAGTCGTTTTTATGGTTTTCGAGGATGCTTAAGTTGATAGTGAAGTAAGAATCAAAATCCAAGATATCGGCTGCGATCATTTTCAAAATGTTCATCATAGATGTCGTTTTCAGAGTTTTCGAGGGTGCTAAAGCCGATAGTGAGGTCAAAATAAAAATCCAAGATGGTGGCTGCGATATTTTTCGAATTGTTCATCATGGGAGTTGTTCTCAGGGTTTTCGAGGGTGCTAAAGCCGATAGTGAGGTCAAAATCAAAATCGAAGATGGCAGCTGCGATCATTTTCGAAATGTTCATCATGGCAGTCGTTTTCATGGTTTTCGAGGATGCTTAAGTTGATAGTGAAGTAAGAACCAAAATCCAAGATGGCGACTGCGATAATTTTCGAATTGCTCATCATGACAGTCGTTTTTATGGTTTTCGAGGATGCTTAAGTTGATAGTGAAGTAAGAATCAAAATCCAAGATATCGGCTGCGATCATTTTCAAAATGTTCATCATAGATGTCGTTTTCAGGGTTTTCGAGGGTGCTAAAGCCGATAGTGAGGTCAAAATAAAAATCCAAGATGGTGGCTGCAATATTTTTCGAATTGTTCATCATGGGAGTTGTTCTCAGGGTTTTCGAGGGTGCTAAAGCCGATAGTGAAGTCCAAGTCAAAATCCAAGATGGTGGCTGCGATCATTTTAGAAATGTTCATCATGGGAGTCGTTTTCATGGTTTTCGAGGATGCTAAAGCCGATAGTGGGGTCAAAATCAAAATCAAAGATGGCGACAGCAAAAAATTCAAAGATATCATCATGGATGTCGTTTTCATGGTTTTCGAGGGTAATAAAGATGATAGTGAAGTCAAAATCAAAATCCAAGATGGCGGCTGCGATCACTTTCGAATTGTTCATCATGGGAGTCGTTGTCATGGTTTTCGAAGATGCTAAAGCCGATGGTGAGGTCAAAATCAAAAACCCAAAAGGGCGACAGCAAAAAATTCAAAGATATCATCATGGCTGTCGTTTTCATGGTTTTCGAGGGTAATAAAGCCGATAGTGAGGTCAAAATAAAAATCCAAGATGGCGGCTGTGACATTTTTCGAATTGTTCATCATGGGAGTTGTTTTCAGGGTTTTCGAGGGTGCTAAAGCCGATAGTGAGGTGAAAATGAGAATCCAAGATGGCGGCTGCGATAATTTTCGAATTGCCCATCATGGCAGTCGTTTTCATGGTTTTCGAGAATGCTCAAGCCGATAGTGAGGTCAAAATGAGAATCCAAGATGGCGGCTGCGATAATTTTCGAATTGTTCATCATGGGAGTCGTTTTCATGGTCTTCGAGGATGCTAAAGCCGATAGTGAGGTTTAAAATCCAGGAGGGCATAAACGACGTCACCGAAGGCCTGCTGCGTGTCGTCTGCGAGGTGGGCTGTAAATTTTTTCGACCGATCAGGAATGGACGTAAGTCGGAACTTAACTACCAGCGAGACTCTGGCACTGATGAGGAAACGACGAGAACTCACAAAGCCACACAGGCTGAGAGTCAGGTTCTTAACGGGGAGGCCAAAAAGCAGTTCATACGCGATACTCGGAGTGCAAATAACCGAATTATAGAGCAAGCTTCAGCTCGGAATAAAGGCTCGAAGGTATTTGCCAAGCCCAATACCTCCCGCTGTTGCCGTACAAAGCTCAGAACGTCACAAAGCACCACCGTCACCTCAAAGCCAGAGATTCTAGCTGAAGTCGAAAAGTTCTATGGAGACTTATATGCTCAAAAACCTTGCCCACCTCAGGCCCACGGCGCGGATGACC
Organism: Agrotis segetum; assembly: GCA_036375495.1. NCBI lineage: Eukaryota > Metazoa > Arthropoda > Insecta > Lepidoptera > Noctuidae > Agrotis > Agrotis segetum. The sequence goes on from JAQSVV010000432.1 coordinate 73,038, forward strand.
AACGGGCCAAACTGACACGCCATCTCACAGACGAGCTTCCCGACATTGACATGGGTGAGATTGGAATAGCACTCAGGCAGCTTCACCACAACAAAGCCCCAGGGGATGGCAGAATAACCATAGAGCTGCTCAAGGCAAGAGGAATACCTATCTTGACAGAGCTTGTAAACTCTTCAATTCCGCCATCCACACTTGCATAACACCGGAGGCATGGCATGGGAGTGTGGTAGTATTATTCTTCAAAAAGGGCGATAAAGCGCTCCTTAAAAACTACCGCCCCATCTCACTTCTGAGCCATATCTATAAGCTGTTCTCGAGGGTTATTCTAAATCGTCTCGCCCAAAAGTTCGATGATTTTCAGCCACCGCAGCAGGCCGGGTTTCAAAAAGGTTACCGCACCATAGACCACATACACACCCTTAGGCAAGTGATTCAAAAGATCGAGGAGTATAACCAGCCTCTGTGCCTAGCGTATGTGGACTACGAGAAGGCTTTCAATACCGTCGAGACCTGGGCTGTTCTGGAGTCCATGCAGAGATGCCTCATCGACTGTCGCTACGTTGAGGTGATAAGATGTATGTATAAGACCGCAACAGTGACCGTCTAAGTACAAGAACAGAGCACAAAACCAATCCAACTGTTTACAAACGCGTTGGAGGACGTTTTCAAGACGATTGTTGGAAAGGACGGGGTGCTAATATCAACGGTCAGTACATCTCACACCTCCGATTTGCGGATGACATTGTCATCATAGCAGAAATTCTGCAGGAGCTGGAAAAAATGCTGAACAGCTCGAGCGATTCTTCAAGGCGTGTGGGTCTCGGAATGAATCTGGCTGAACAAAACCAAAGTCATGTTTAATGGTCACGTCACCCCGAGACCTGTAATCGTGAATGTTGCTGCCCTCGAGGTTGTGCAAGAATACATTTATCTAGGCCAAAGTGTACAACTGGGCAGGCACGACTTTGAGAAGGAGGCAGCTAGAAGAATACGCTTGGGCTGGGCGGCATTCGGGAAGCTGCGTCATATCTTTGAATCATCGATCCCACAATCCCTTACAACCAGGGTTTACAACCAGCGTGTCCTACCCGTAATGACTTATGGAGCCGAAACGTGAACACTTACCATCGGCCTGGTCCACAAATTTAAGGTTGCTCAGCGTGCAATGGAGAGAGCAATGCTCGGGGTTTCTCTGGTGGATAGAATTCGTAATGAAGTCATTCGATGCATACGATTCATGCCAGAGAACCAAATGTAGAACCAAATGGCACGTCTGTAGACGGACAAACGGCGGATGGAGCAAACATGATTGTGCTTGAATGGAGACCGCGAATGGGCAAACGTAGTGTAGGACGCCCTGCTGCAAGATGGGTCGATGATTTAAGGAAGGTGGCTGGCAGTGGATGGATGCGGCCTGCCCAAAACTGGGATGGTTGGCGCTCTTTGGAAGAGGCTTACGTCCAGTAGTGGACGGCAATATGCTGATATAGAATAGGATGATATAAAGCTGATAGCGAGGTCAAAATCAAAATCCAAGATGGTGGCTGCGATATTTTCGAAATAATCATCCTGGGAGTCGTTTTGATGGTTTTCGAGGATGCTAAAGCCGGTTAAAATCAAAATCCAAGATGGCGGCTGCGATAATTTTTGAATTGTTCATCATGGGAGTCGTTTTCATGGTTTTCGAGGATGCTAAAGCCGGTAGTGAGGTCAAAATCAAAATCCAAGATGGCGACTTCAAAAAATCATTTTTTTTATTGGATGCCGTTTTCATGGTTTTCGAGGGTGCTAAAGCCGATAGTGAAGTCTAAATCAGAATCTAAGATGGCGGCTGCGATCATTTTTGAATTGTTCATTATGGGAGTCGTTTTAATAGTTTTCGAGGATGCTAAAGCCGATAGTAAGGTCAGAATCAAAATCTAAAATGGCGACTGCAAAAAATTCTAAGTAAGAAATACTTTTCAAAGCACGACCCCGCGAGCTGCTTGCAGCTCGCGCAACGCGCAAATACTAGTTTAAATTATATTGGCCGACATTGGATACTGAACGTTAATGAACTTTTAAACTTGGTCGGGTAAACTACGCGTCACCGACTCAGCTCACTTATGGATGGATTCAGTCGATTTACTCGGTTACAAAAACTGTGGCGGAGGCGTTGTATGGCTGTGCCACACATTTCTGTGGAATTATTTACTAGGGTTACTGCTCTGCATAATAACAACACCTGAATAAGATTACGTAATTAGATAGATATAACCAAAGTATGAAAAATTCTGGGTCCAGGACTCATTTGATAATATTACCACGTAAAAAAAAGTATTCAAGAAATGATTGTTGTTTTTGGTAACATTTAAATATCTATCTCTTTATCAAACTTCCTAAAAATCAATGAATAACCAAAACAAGTACATTAACAGCATTTCCAATTATTCCCATATCTAAATGGTAGCTAAAAAGTCGTAAAACATTCTTTACGAGAGTGTCGACGAGTAAAAACATTGCTACGATATCGGAGATAGAGGGACAGCCCTACATTAATGGTGTCCCATTGCCTTCGTGTGCACGTGCGCGCCGACGGCACCCGAATGCGACCGATCGGCGTCGAACGTGCTCCCTTCTATTTTTGAAAAGGACTTATATGCCACAGCTGTACAAAGCTTTATATGACGTAAAACCTTGAATCTAGAGACTAAATTTGAATGAACAGTATTCTGGACTTGCTTCGTTTCGCTTCACAGTCACCGTATGCCCTCGAGACGACCGTAGCGCATGCGAAATCAGAATGTCACCTCCCATCGGCGCTGTATACATTGCTGTTCTCAAACTGAATCTGAATTTTACCTTACTAACAAACCCAGCAATGGTTGCAACAAGGAAAGATACAGACGGATCGCCTTAAATGGACTTACGGTATTTGTATATATGTCGTTACTACTCGCTTTGCTTTGTATCGTGTTGATTTTCAAACCACTTTTGTTCGCGATATGCTTTTTGTATGAGAGATAGTTGGATAACGCGCTGTTAGAAATATTTTTATTGTTATGTGTTTAGTGACATCTGGGGAGGATAATGGGTGAAGCTCATTTACTGTTTTATTTATTTTTCTCTATGGCTTTGAAATAACAATAAAGGAAGTTTACACTCCCAGTTTTATAAGTACCTACTGTTTCCCGAACAACTAGGTACGTAGGTATTGCATTGGATAATTTGTATTACCTATCCTATTATCTAGGTTATAAAGCAGTCAATCCATGTACTTATAATACTGGTAGTCCACTGCAATAAGTAAGACTGGAAGCCGATCCCAACATAGGGAGTTTGCACAACGATGTCCTAGCACAAGGGTCTACTACAATGAAGTAGGTAGTCCCACTGTGGAAAAGAGACAAAGCATATAAGTCGTCTAGCGCCATCTCGTTCCAACATTGGAACCACTCTCGCTATAAGACGTCATGCACCAAGGCGCAGAAATGACCAGACCAGGGGGCCTATTACAACGTCTTAAAACCAGGCTTATTCCGGCGAGTGAAAGTCACAAAGGTATACAAGTCGTCTAGCGTCATCTCGTTCACTCACTGGAACAAGCCTGGTTTTATGGTGTTGTAATACCCCCCCAGGCAGGACCACACTTGGCCAGACTAAGGCATAGTTAAAGAAACTCGCACTGAGTGCATTAAAGTCTAGTTATGGAATTGAACACATTGTGATAAATTGCTAACTATTTATAGAAGGCCAGAGCCTGCCGGGGACGCGGGACTAACGAATTACCGTGACCCCGGAACGTAAAGGGCTATTGAAGGTCAAGTCCCTCCCGCCCTGCCCTGGGCGAGAGGACGCATTTGATGATATTATCACGCTAAAAAAAAGAGGGCTCAGGCTGAGTCCCACACCCCAGCGCAAAATAAACCCTGCAAATGGCTCGAAAAAGGTTTAATTTTCAGTTATTGTAACACGTAGTACCAAAAAGTGATGAATTTACTGGCTTATCGTTCAGAAACGGCCAGACGCGGATTTTTGATGATAAGTGACGCTAATTAGCAATCGATGAGGATTAATGAACGATAAAATATTATGTTTTGAAGTGAAATTTGTAGCTGTTAGAAAGTGGACTCTATTGATAGAGGCGTAAGGTCGATATTTAGATATTAATTCGTTAGAATTTCAGTAGTTTTTTTATTGAGATAATTTTGTACTCTTTTACTAAATACTTTAGTTGAAGGTGCTTGAGTGTATTATTAAGTTCAGAAATAGACTGTATGATAGACAATATGTTTATTATTGAGTCGACGAGCTAAAGCGAGCGAACGGCGAGTAATAGGTGGTAACTCGCCGTTCGATCAAGGACCAGGTGCAAATTAACGACTTATCGTGTTTCACAAGCGCCACGCCATGTAGTTGTCAGCATATTGGCTGAAGGAAACGCCTGCCAGGATCGCGGGAACGTCTTAAAAGGGCAACGCGTCCCTGAAACTCAAAGAGCAGCCGAAGGAAAAGGAATAGGTTGGTTTTTATTCAGTCAATGCAGACTCTTGTTTTCTTTGAAAGGGAGGGCGGGCTCATTGGATGATTTTCCGCCTAAAAAAGAAAGTGTAGAATAATGATGAATGTCATTCTCGCATTTCTGAGTGAGTTTAAAACATTTTCAAACTAAGTATAGACAGAATTAAATTTTTAAGTTTGGAAAAATTGACAAAAAAAATACTATATTTCATGAAATAAATACAAGTGTAAAGATGTATGTATGGTAAGCTTCAAAGAAAACTCACCACTTTTGTTACTGACATCACTACTAAAGTGGGTGAGGTGTCTCTGAAGCTGACTGTACACACGGTAACTCATCAAACTATGCAAAACTAGTATAAGTTGACCGTAAAATGTGCATAAAGATCATATAAAGCGAGTCCAACACAAACTGGTTTTGTATAGCTTGATGTGTAGCCGTGTGTACCTATCCAAATAACTTCTACAAAGTCATCTCTGTTTGTTTTAATGTAATAAGCTTTTATACTCTTCCATTATTTACTCATATAAGGAAACAATATCTGGTTGACCGAGCTTCGCTCGGTTTTTAAAATGTCTATATCTTGGGACCTTGATAAATCGATTCCTTGAGCCGAAAAACCCCTAATCTGTAACTATCATGAAAATCCTAGGAGCCGTTTCCGAGATCCTGATTATATATAAATAAATATGCAAGAATTGCTCGTTTAAAGATATTAGATAGATAGGATTTCTTCAAAATAATATTGATATCCAGCCAAAGTTGTGAGCGTTATTTACACAGAAATTCTGTATGAGAATCAAATATGAGTATTTGATGTATTTAGTTAGACACTCGCTTATGTTCAAGGACACATTACATAATTATAATATTTAATAAACTAGCGGTTTGACCCTATTTCGCACGGATTAATTTTCAACCTAACTGTAGGTGGATTTTCCGAAAACTTTTCTTTCTTACTATGCGAACATGATAAGGAAATACAATGTCAATGAACTCAATCTGTCAGTTTAAAATAACTTGGAGAAAAAAATTAAAATAAAAAATTGAATAAAATTTACTATAAGTACTATTGTTAGTAACTTAAATGTTATTTTCGTTTGATTATTATTTTTTAACTAGCTGTTGTTGTATCCCACAGGAAGATATAATCGTAATGAAAACTATCATAATGTGTTAATTCAGGATATAAACTATCTGTGTACCAAATCTCATCCAAATCCGTTCAATAGTTTTTGCATGAAAGAGTACTAGTTCACATTTATAATATTAGTAAGATAAGATATTAGAGTTTCAAGTTTTAGAAAAGTGTGCATGACGTCACAATATGACGTCATAGAAGCTTCTGTTCACCCTTATCATGGTCGTATAGTACAAACCCTGTCCCGATAATAACGAAACTCAAAAAAACCGGCAAAATGGAATCGAACTCGAGCATGAAGAGTTCCGTCTATCTATAAAAACGGCAAAAAAACACGTTTTGTTGTTATAACCAAGTCTCACTATCGCGGTTTATGAGACCTGTCACGATCTGGTGACAGATAGATGGACGCATTACTCTTTGGGTTCGGAATGTTAAAAAGCTCTACCCCAAATAAATTATCCGACTTAGTACAGTCATTCTGAAGCTATGCGCGTACAGACAGACTGAAGAATCTTTTTTTTTTTAAATGTGAACTCTTATGTAAAAATGTTAGTCAATGCTTTTAACCGACAGACATTAAATATATCAGACATTCTTATTTGTATAATCTAGAATTTCTAGACTGTTTGAATTTTGATTATTTAACTTAGTTTAAACGAGTATAGTAGATGAATTTTTAAACGAAAGCATTTGAAACCCGAAAATGGAATATCCTGCCTAAGTTACCCAATGTCGGGCACGCCGCAATTGCGGCGGTAAGACCCCTCTTTGAGGAGTGGCTGGAGAGAAGTCATGGCGTCCTGACCTACCGCTTGACGCAGGTCCTCACCGGACACGGAAGTTTCGAGAGGTACCTGTGTCTGATGCGAAAGGAGGAGACGCCTGGGTGCCACCACTGCGAAGATCGCCCGGAGGACACGGTGGAGCATACGGTGCAAGACTGCCCAGCTTGGGCGGAGCACCGACGTGTCCTCACGGCTGCGATAGGCGGAGACCTCTCGCGCCCGGCATTGGTTGCGGCCATGCTGCGGGGCGAGACGGAGTGGGAAGCGGTCAGCTCCTTCTGCGAGGCAGTAATGCTCGTAAAGGAGGAGGCAGGCCGCGAGCGAGAGAGGACAGCGTCCTCCCTCCGCCCCAGCCGCAGTGGTAGGCGCCCACGGCGACGGACGTCGCTAGATGATCTCCGGCCACCGTAGGCGCGGGCATGCGGGCAGCGAGTAAAGGGCAACTCGCTGCCCGACCAAGGACCATGCCCGGGTCGACGGCGCGTTGTGTCCCACGCGCGCCTCAAAGAGCGTCAGCATAATGACGGGGCCCCCCTCTCAGAGGGCCAAAGCCTGCCGGGGTCGCGGGATTATTCCCTTACCGTAACCCCGGAACGTAACAGGCTATGAAGGACACCGTGGATTTTAGTCAGTAGAAGTCTGACAGTCCCTCCCGCCCTGCCCGGGGTTGGAGGACTTATTTAATGATTTTACCAGGCTAAAAAAAAAAAAAAAAAAAAAAAAAAAAGTTACCCAATGTCTTTGGCTGTTCCATCATAAGTTTATAAGGTTTATGGTAAGTATTTACATAAGTTTGAACAAAACTCTAGTCAGAAACATAAAGAACTTTCATTTAATTTTTACATTATAAAAAAATAATTAAATTGCGTATTTGCGTACCTATTCATTTCTTTAAAATACACTTCATTTTAGACCCAAAAACCGGAATAATTAAAAAAAAACTGTTAAATTAGATTTTTAGCAGCATTGAAATCAACGGGGTGCTAAGACAGGAAACCTCCACGTGCGCCCGTAGACTAGAGTTCCCTCTCGGATACGTCCGGGGGGAAGACCAGTTTATCGGGCCGGTGCACCCTGGGATGCGGGCAAAAACTCTTCCTTAGGCACTGTGTGCCTACGGGGTCTCTTTGCCCGTATGCGAATAGCATGTCGTGTGGACGCTCCAACGCGTGTCCCTCTGATCAGCAGAGGGCACAGCGGCGGAGCGGGCTTGCGGACGGTGAGTAATGGGAAGCTCGCCGTCCGACTAAGGACCAAGCCCGGGTCGGTGGCGCGTCGTGTTTCGCGCCAAAAGCCTGCTGGGGTCGCGGGTTTCTGGCATAGGAAGGAATACGGGTGGATTTTAGTCAGTAAGAGTCTGACAGTCTCTTCCGCCCCACCCAGGGCGGGAGGACTCATTTGATGATTTTAACACCTAAAAAAAACTAGATTATCAAGTCACAAGCAAAAGCAAGTAAGTATTTTTTATAAATTAAAAACCGGACATCTCTCTGTCCTCCTTAAAGGTGTTCTTCAAACGGGAAGTAAAGCTGTTTGTAACTTGCTATGGGTAAGCTTTTACACATTTTTTACTTTACTTTATTTTACAGTAGATAGGTACGTACAGGTGCGTAGGTAAGGGTCATTGTTTCATGTAAATGTAAACGGTAGGTACGGTTCGTGAGGCTCATACCCGTTTTAACGAAATGAGTACTTAATACATATAAAACGTACCACAGGATTTTTAAATCAACACTCTTTATTTTTGCTAAAATTTTTATGGTTAAGCACTTTCTTTTTTTTTTTCTTGTCAGATGGGTATGCAACATAATTATTAATATCTGGTTGACCGAGCTTCGCTCGGTTTTTAAAATGTCTATATCTTGGGGACCGAGCTTTTCTCGAACCTGGGACCTTGATAAATCGATTCCTTGAGCCGAAAAACCCCTAATCTGTAACTTTCATGAAAATCCTTAGAGCCGTTTCCGAGATCCTGATTATATATAAATAAATATACAAGAATTGCTCGTTTAAAGATATTAGATTATGTTTACAGTTTAAAGAAAATACCTCAGTGACAAAATTATCATTGCAATTACAATAAAACTACAAGTCTATGGACTTTCTGCCTAGTTAATCATTAGGCTTTGAAGAAAAGCTTAATTAATCAGAAATACTCGTAAGTTGCAACTACTGTACTGTACTGACATTTCAGAGCCGAATCTTGAAATTCAATACAATATTTTTTTATATTTTTTTATCTTATATCTATAACGTTTAGTGTTAGTGAGGTGTTAGCCAGCCAGACATTAGAACTTTATTTTATCAACTTACGTCTTTTTGACATTTGTCAACACTTCTGGATAAATTCTGGATTAATAATATCTGACACTTTATGTACTATTGCCTGTCATCTGTGCCACTTAAAAATGAACCAAATGTACTTCGATAGTAGAATAATACCGTTTCATAGAAACAATGCGAAAAAGGACGTAAAAATACAAAAAGATTCGGTTACTTACCAGCTCACCTATTACCTACCTAGTTATTTGTATTATCGTATGAAAAAAAGGGTCAATGCTCTTATACAAGTCCTTGCAAGAATTTTGATACCGCGGTCATTGTAAATCTTCTCTCTCTTTCTAGCAAAACGGAAGTGGACCCGCATTGGGGAACGATTACGTCATTTTAACTATGAAATTGACCATTAGTAATTTTTCCGTGAGAATTGTGTTTTAGCTTTTGGCTAACTTACCTAAGCTTGATCTGACGGGGCCTCCTTTGACCCTGGAAAGTAAAGGGCTATTGAAGGAATATCGTGGATTTTATTCGGTATAATTCTGACATTCCCTCCAGCCCGGCCCTGGGCGAGAGGACTCATTTGATGATTTGACCAAGGCGAGATAAAAAAAACCAAAGCTTATAGATTTTTTTGGATTATTTTTAATTTTTGTACATTATTTTCAAACTGGGTAACAAATTAAATATTTTATAAAAGTTCGACCAACTCGCTCTGGGTCCGTGTGGTATCCAGTACAGCCCACTACCTCTCACAGAGAGGAGGCCTGTGTCCCAGCAGTAGTTACATCCATAAAGGATAAATTATGGAAAGATTGGACCTAGAGCAAGTGACTGTGGACGAATTGTGTGATGTGTGGGAGCAATTATTTAAAAGTAAGTATCTATACTAAGTATCTATATCATGGATATTCGGCGAAGAACCAGAGTCACCGACATAGCTCATAAAATTTGCAAGTTGAAGTGGCAATGGGCAGGCCACATCGCTCGTAGAACTGACAACCGATGGGGTTAAAAGTTCTCGAGTGGCGACTACGGACCGGAAAACGCAGCTTAGGCAGGCCTCCCACTAGGTGGACCGACGACATCGTGAGGATCACGGGCAGCCGATGGATGCAAGTGGCGAATTGTCGTTCGGCGTGGCGGTCTAAGGGGGAGGCCTATGTTCAGCAGTGGACGTCCTCCGGCTGATGATGATGATGATGATGATTTATACTAATATTATAAAACAGAAGAGTTTATTTGGTTGAACGCGTTATCTCAGAATCTGCTGGTTCGAATTGAAAATACATTTCTGAATGAATTTAAATGAAATTGAATGAAACCAATAAGGTTCTACATTACTCACGAAAGGAAACAGGACATTGAAATCATTCATGCTTGACAAGAAGAGCGCTCACCACAAAATAGTTCCACATGAGAGACTCGAACGCATGACCCCGCGTTTATAAATCAACACCTAACTCGTGTTCTATTAAATTAACTTAATTAATAACTTACAACACGTGATAAACATCATAAACAAAACTAATTAAACGTTGATTAAAATAATCTGAATATTCTGCTTGTTGGTTTGGTAGCTGCGACTGTTGAACTATAGCTTTTACCGTGGCGTTGCCCGCCCGATACCGAGGTAAAAAGTATGATTAAGTTGCTAAGTAGGGTAAAATTAGGTAATACGCCCCAGTTGACAAAACGCCCCATCGTTCTAGCACTAAATAATTCTCCACTGTGGGCGCACAATATGCCCCTCGGCCTCGGCCATCCTGACAAATATAATAGAATAGTTTTAATTTTGCAAACATGGGTGAGTACACTTTATAAGGTATTAAAAATATATTATAGGTCTGCTGTACTTTACAAATCAAAGTAATAATTTATGAAATATGGCGGGGCGTTTTGTCAACTTCCTAGATTATGGCACATACTTTACCTAGTTTTTCATAACTACGTACAAATAAGTACGTTTAATATTTTGTGTGAAGGAAAACATCAATAAATACATTCTCACAAAATTTAGCATTTTTTCGCAAATAAGACTTGAATCGGTTCGATTCTCTCGCCAGGTAAAATTGTTACAGAGTTTTTAAAATTTATTAAGGAATTCGTTGTAGCTACCAGCTGTGCCGTGATGACAATAGGCTCGCCCTAATAACGTGAGACTTGGACATAATTGGCAAAATGTACTCCTTCAAACCCTTTAAGGATTACGGGCCTGTTTTATATCTTATCTCATATAATGTTCAAACTTAGTCTATTACAAGCGCACTACAGGGCAGTAGCTAAAAGCATTAACGGCGTATGGTACAGCGAAAGCGTCGTTTGATGAGTCGGAAAAGTTGCCACACACCGCCACCAGTAGGCGCCCGTATCGCGAAAAAACGAAATCCAAAGTTTTATGTATTTCATTTCGTCAACTTCGACATTTCATAAAGTGTTCCCTTTACGCAAAATACATGTATTACTCTAGTAGAAATATTTTGATGTAAGGATATCGAAACAATTACTAAAACAAAATGATAGAAATACTTTTTGATGTGGATAAATATTTTGTAAATATTTTTATCATTCAAAGTCTTAAATTTATTTTATAACACACTAGCTGACCCGTGCCCACTTCGTTGGGCAGAAAATATTTTAACTTGTGATGAAATTATAAGTGTGGTTCGGTTAGTACTTGTGCTATGATTTATTTGAGTTGACTGCCAAAAGGAGGGTTTTGTTTTTGTTGTATACTGTGGCCCTGACTGTTACTGCCCACTGTCTTTCTGTTGTAGGCGCTGCGCATGTTCAGCGCTAGATTCCCGAGCACGGGCCTATGATGTTTATACTCTTTGGTTAGTGAGCCGCTGCGAGCGCTTAGCGCTAGACTTCCCATCCCTTGTTGCAGTGACATGCTGCCTTAAATCAAGACGCTGCGCACGGTCAGCATTAAATTCCGGAGTTCGGGCCTGCGATGTTCTCGCGTTTTCGCTAGCGAGCCTCTGCGAGCGCTCAGCGCTAGATTCCCGAGCACCTGCGATGTTCTCCAGCTTTGGTTAGCAAGTCGCTGTGAACGCTCGGAGGTGGATTCCCCAGCGCGTGCTTGCGAAATATTTTCTCTATTCCTCGAGAGGCGCTGATGTTTTTCAAGAGCAGACTCTTCCATACGGCGTACTCGATCTGCTCTTGTCTTTTTTTTTTTGTTACGTGGCAAAATTATCAAATGAGTCCTCCCACCCCGGGCAGGGCGGGAGGGACTGTCAGTCTTGTACTGATTAAAATCCACGGTGTCCTTCGGTAACCCTTTGTGTGCCGGAGTCGCGGTATACGTATGTCCCGCAGCCCCGGCAGGATCTGCTCTTGTCTGGGATGTCTGACGGGAATGTTGTGATTTCCTTTTTGGCATGATAAACAATCGCTGAAACTTTCAGTTTAAAACGTTGAAGTTGTGGAGCTTCGAACTCGAAGAATAAAAACGAAGTAGTACCTATTTGTGCTTAACGAAACCGAGCAACCAAAACAATTTTAAAGACCAACACGTAATTTCACAACGCCTTCTATGGATAAAACGTCCGTACAAAGCATGTTCTAATGCGATTCGTGAATGGACGGCGGCATTTTGCGATTTACTAATTGTATGTTATCTTCGAAACTATTTAACCAATTGACATACTATTCGGGGCAAATCGTATCTCTATGAAGTTCTTGTGATCATAATAATATTTTTTTCGATAAGATTTAATATTTGTTGTGTAAAAAATCGTCCAAAGGCAACTACGTCGAAAATAACTTTTTTTAACTCATAAAAGCTACTGTATCTGCTAAAATATAAAAGATAAAAATATGGTGTCGCGGACTTTATTGTAGAACTATTTAAAGCGGACATTTTTGCCATACATTGTTTTCAATTATATACAACTGTTAAGGCAGCGCATGCCAATAACTGTGTTGGAAGAGCAATTTTTTTCCGCCTGCCTAGACAAAAATTCTGATATTTCGCCTAATATGCATGATATCTTTATAATTTATAGCCTATAGCACTCACGGATAATGTAGCTTTCTACCAGTGAAACAATTTTTTAAATCGGTTCATTACTTCCGGAGATTACCCCCTACATACAAACTTACAAACTTACAAACCTACAAACTTACAAACAAATTTTACCTCTTTATAATATTAGTATAGATTGACACAGATTTTGACGTCCCGAGATAACGAAAAAAACTACTATTTGGTAGAAAATGAATGATAATTGGCATACTTTACAAAAGTGACAATACCCATTTATCGTTAAGCCCCAAACACACGCGCGCACGGGCAAGGGCATGTGCGTTGTTTTCCACGCGCGCCTGAAAGAGTGTCAGCACAATTGCAATGACGGAGCTCCCCTTTAGAAGGCCTACCTGGGTCGCGGGCTAACGAATACCGTGACCCCAGAACGTAAAGGGCTATTGAAAGACATCGTAGATTTTAGTACGTATTCCGAGTCTGACAGTCCTTCCCGCCCAGCCCTGGGTAGGAGGACTCATTTGATTATTTTACCACGCTAAAAAAAGCCCCAAACACACGCTCTTTTTATTAACGTGCGTTCACAAAGCTGGATGCGTGATATCTTTATATATGTTCGAGAGTGGAAAGCTTAGGGTGCTTGACACCCTGTCTTCCACCATCTGGTGTTGGTACTAATTTTTGATGCATTTTGATGTAATGACAGACACTAGAACAATTATTTAATGTCAGTAAACTCTTTATAATTAAATCTTCATTCTATAATATCTTATCCACAGTTTTTTTTATTTTGGGACAAGGTTGTAATAATCACTTTTCTGATAAATGAAATCCTTTTTTTTTTTTTAGCGTGGTAAAGTCATCAAATGAGTCCTCCCACCCCGGGCAGGGCGGGAGGGACTGTCAGACTTCTACTGACTAAAATCCACGGTGTCCTTCAATAGCCCTTTCTGTTCAGGGGTCACGGTAAGGAAATAATCCCGCGACCCCGGCAGGCTTTGGCCCTCTGCCCCGTCATTATTCTGACGCTCTTTGAGGCGCGCGTGGGACACAACGCGCCGTCGACCCGGGCATGGTCCATGGTCGGGCAGCGAGTTGCCCTTTACTCGCTGCCCGCATGCCCGCGCCTACGGTGGCCGGAGATCGTCTAGCGACGTCCGTCGCCGTGGGCGTCTACTACCGCGGGTGGGGCGGAGGGAGGACACTGTCCTCTCTCGCTCACGGCCCGCCTCCTCCTTCGTGAGCATTACTGCTTGGCAGAAGGAGGCGACCGCTTCGTCCACTCCGTCTCGCCCCGCAGCATGGCCGCGACCAATGCTGGGGGCGCGAGATGTGTCCGCCTATCGCAGCCGTGAGGACACGTCGGTGCTCTGCCCAAGCTGGGCGACTGCAAGACGTGCAAGACTTTGCACCGAAATGAAACCCTTAGAGATATTATCTATCGACTCCAAAAGCATGAACCCAGTACTGATCTTTTTTGACTCCAAAGCAATAAATAGAGCGAGAAGCAACTTGTACCGAACACGCGTTGAGACAGCAATGACCACCAATTTTTCATCGTAGTCGCAGCATTATACTATAGGCGATATTATTTAACAGGGTGGTGGGTTCTATGCCTTATTTCTAGTTGACAAGTAATTTTGAAGTATTCAAAATGACAACAGCAGTTTTCATTTAATTTATTTTAATCCTGTTTCTTAGAATTTTTATAAATCTGTGACGAAACTAAATAAATAATAATAAAAGTGAAGTGCTTCTTATCCTATATCGCAGTTTGATACGATTAGAAGTTGTTTTCAGTTACATATCTCAAATTGTTGACTGCAAATCATTGCATTTATCATTAGTTCACGTGAAATGGTATTTAGAAGCATAAAAATTTGATGGGGGAGGATGGACACAGAGGAACCATCCGACAACAATAGTACGATATCACGATAGCATTGTTATAATATCACTGTGAGTAATTTATTATATTGATAGGAACAATTCGTAATGTATAGAATCATACATATTCTAACATTTCCCTTGTTTGCTCTGTAGGGGTCATCAGGAATTTCCTGCGATGATTTTCAGTAAGTTTGGTTTAAGTATTTTATTCTATATTTATTCATGGAAATAATGCATTATGTAAAATAGAAAGTTTACGTGACTTATTTACAGTCATGTCCGTTTAATCACGTCCCATTGAACACAGCGAAACATAGTTTTGAATAATCTATAAGCCTACGTATCATTCGTTGTTATTTTCTCGATATTTTTATCCATTCCAATTTTATTATTACGAAAATCTGACAGCCGCTATCTGAAAAAAAGTGTCACAGGTCTAGCCTGTGAGAGCCACGCTGGCTGACTGATTCGTCAAGGAACGAAAGTGATGACACTACTTTTAAAAGGCAAAAGATGAGAGGACGATAGTGAATGTGTGCTCAGAATAAAACGGCGTATGTGCCCAAACATATTGACGTCTTTTTATGAATTAAAATTGTTATTAATTGAAAATATGTCTTTACAGAATTTAGATACTAGTATTTTCTACAATTTAAAACAACATCCTTTCAATAACTCATAGTAGTTATTCCATAAAGTCCAAAAAGTAAAATAGATAGACCGAACTTTGCATTTTTTTTGTATCGAGAAAATTTAATTGAATCGTGTTTTCAACTTTGTGAGAATTTAGATCATATAGTCAATAACCATATTCTAAGTTGTAAGATCTGTAGTCCAGATATGTACGAAGAAAAGTAAAAAATAAAAACCGTATTTTTACTGACCAAGCCCCTTAATCACCATGCTTCCTGAAAACAGTCAAGTTGGCGATTTCAGACTTCTGTTCTATAGTCAATGTATATTCTATTCTATTTCTTATTATGGCAAACAAGCCGATTTCGACTATTCTGCCACTGTCGGAGGCGAATTGGACAAGCAAGTAGTGTGTATGTGAAAATAAAAATTAGTACACTAAAAAAGGAGCGATAGAAGTCTCCGTTCGAGATATAGTCAATGTCAATTAAAAAATAATAATTCCAAGATGGCGTCATAGACGAACTGTCAAACGTGACACGTCACACGTGGTACTATCAGATCGTTAAGGGTGGGCACACACACTGCGGAATTGGGCGGAAATCGGTCGCGAGCGGGGTCGCCGCCGCCGACGCATCCGACAGCGGTCACTCAACCCGCCCCGCGATCCGGAGAAAAAACGTGAGCCAGCCAATTACAGAAGGAACAGACCAGCTGTTACATTACATTGCGCATGTTAGAAGAGTGAAAAAGTCCGGTATAGTTGCCAAGAGATTTTTTACGACTTGTTGAAAGAAATCAAAAAAGAAAAATCATTTATTTGGCACAAAAACAAAACTAAAATGAGCACAGAGGTTGTTAAGTAATAATTACTGCATATTTTCTTGTACAAAGAAAGAATTCTTTGAATTATTTCATTACTTACCTAAGAAGATTTGGCAGTACATTATACCTATAAGTATTAATTTTGTCTGACATAAATAAAGAGCAAGACGAAGAGAAGTCCTAGTAGACCATCACCCATCTAAGGACAGACCTTGGCTCGCTTTTCTTATTTCAAAAGATCGACCAGGAGACCAGGTCTTAAAACCAGGCGAGTAAAAGTGACAGAGCTATACAAGTCGTCTAGCGCCATCTCGTTCACTCATTGGAAAAAGCCTGGTTTTAAGACGTTGTAATACCCCTCCAGGTGGCTTACCATGGCGTCGTAAAGAGTGAGTAGTTACGCTCAGAGACCGAGATGGCGCTAGACGACTAGTATAGCTCTGTTTCTTTCCCACAGCCTAAAGATTCACGCTTTATAGACGTCATGGTAAGCCACCTGTCCAGCTGTTTCTCCTGTCTTTTTACAGTGCACTTGAAAGTCCATCTTAGCGTAATCCCTGATAGTTATAACAATGCAAAAATCTGCAGCAACTCATCATCTCTTGACCACCTTACCCATTTAAACACAGCAAATAAAAGGATTGTAATAAGTCGGATTAAATGTAAGCGAAATCCAAAAGTTCCCGAAGAAAAAAACTAGTTCAATTTGTTCAACAGCTGTACTAGAAACAAGACAATAGTGAACCTTCTGTACCTGTCTCCATTGTGATCGCATGCGCGCGCGCCGACAAGCCAGCTGCGCCGGCACTTTATACTGGGAACTTTTTAAGGCTTTTTGTTTTTTACCATAGTTTTGATATATTTGTGTTAACTTAAGCGCACCTTTGGAATACTGTCGCTTTGGTGCGCGTCTGAGCTTTTCAAGGTTAAAATGTGCTTCTAAAGTTTTGTTCGTGAGACGTGGTGCGAAGATTATTAGGACATCGAATTATGGAACTCTTAGGATAGACTTTATGCCAGTTTTTTTACTAATTGACCTTTTATTTATCGTGGTATTATCATCAAATAAGTCCTCCCACCCGGGACGGGACTGTCGGACTTGTAACTATTACTTCAATAGCCCTTTACGCTCCAGGGTCACGGTTACCTGATGAGACTAACACGCGAGTGACGTTACTCGCTCTTACATTTTTCCCTAATTATATTAAATCAGTTCGGCAGTTGTGTCCAAACAACGACAAAACAAAATTTTCACTATTACCTTGTTAGTAGGTAAATAATACTCAAAACTCTAAGAGAAGCTAAAGTTCCCCGTATTTCACTAACAAATAAATTGGTATATTTTTCAGATAGCAACAGTCGTAAGTTGAAAAAGTTTTATTGAACTTTTACTTTATTGTGTAATTAAAGTTAACCGTATGTCATTCTACAAGGTATTGTAGTTAACTCATCTATGTAATTACTAATATTATAAAGCTGAAGAGTTTGTTTTTTGTTAGGTTGTACCATACGCGCAAATCTCAGAAACTACTGGATTCGATTGGAAAAAATATTTTTGTGATAAGTATACAGGGTGGGAATTTTGTAATGCCACCTGGAGGGAAAGTACTCTTAATACTGCAGATAGAAAATTTTACTCAAAGGAAACATTGATTTATTATAGAATAGAAAGCAAACTGCATTCGAAGATTTTCGAAAATTCTCTTCTGCCACACCCGGGAATCGAACCATGTTACATGTTACGAGAGCTTTAATTTAAGATTTCCTGGTTTTCCTTTCATTTAATTAATCATGTTTGTTAGAGAGATTTCATCCTTATAATTGACCTTAACGATCGGTGCAATAAAAGTACAGGTTATAATTTTTTCAGATTTTAGCCGGTTCGATTCCCGGGTGGGAGAAGAGACTTTTCGAAAATCTTTGAATGCAGTTTGCTTTCTATTCAAAAATAAAGGAATGTTTCCTTTGAGTAAAATTTTCTATCTGCAGTGTTAAGAGTACTTCCCCTCCAGGTGGCATTACAAAATTCCACCCTGTATAGTTTATTTATCGATTCCTTTTCTGCGTACCAATATAAAATATGCACACCAATGAGGCATATTATAATTATTAATTTATTTATAATCGACTAATCAATTTTGAGCAGTGGTAGCCCAGTGGTATCGGCCCCGACTTACGAGTTGTAGGCGAGTTGTAGGTCCACCCAGGGTAGGGTAAGGGTATAGGAATCCAGCCAGGCGCATTACTTTGTGTAATTTATTTCATCACCACTCCTCTCAAAACTGTGAAGGAAAAGACCTTGAGGAAACCAGCATGCCATTTACCAATCCCTACTGGGCGCGTGGTGGATTACGGCCCAAACTCTCTCACAGCGAGGAGGCCTTTTTCCCAGCAGTGGGAACATTATAGGCTGATGGTGATAATGATGAAATGTAATAAAACTTAAGGTCATAATTATTATGTTCATAATAAACTGAATAGTAACATAATATAAACTGTCAACGTATGTTAAATGTGAACATACTATAATCACAAAACGTCAACAACAGTATAAATTCCCATTCCATCAATTGCTATTTTCAAAATCCACGTGTAACAGAAACTTTTCCCTGAACTAGGGTTGCCAACGTTTTTCTGACACAATTTGTTTTCTTTGATCACCAACATTCGAATACCAGTTTACTATTCGTAAATACGGAGTAGTTTGAGAAAAGTGATTTAATTTTATTTGTTTTTTTTTTTATATATATATTTATATTTAAAAAAAAAAAAAAGGTTGCACTCCAGGAGTGCCGGTAGAAGTGAAAACTTTTTTGTTACTATGTTTTATTTTTAATTTGAATGACGTCTTACTCATTTTCGATCAGGGTCACGTGACCCTGACGCGAGTTTTGGTCACGTGACCCTGACGCGAGTTTTAAATTTTTTACCCATTACAGAAAAAGTGTACAACGCCGCTAAAGAAGTTTTCACTTCAAAAAACTTTAATATCCTACTACTTATTAATGAGAAAATTGTAAAATGGATTTAAAAAAAAAACGGTTTTATCAGCTACACCGTCGATAATATTTTTTTATAAAAAAAATAAAGTTCGAAGTTCGTTGATTTATGGTAGCCTTGCTATATTATACAGTAGGGTAGCCAACCCTACCCTGAATTCACAAGATATTTCTCGAAACAAAACGAGCAAGAATTTCGGGAAAACATAAATAAATAAATACTAAGGTTTCCCTTGAAGGATGAGGATACAGATAATGAAAAACTTGTATGTGTAACAAAGGAAAAGATACGAAGTCAATAAAAAAATTAAGAAAGAAGGAATGAAGTAACTTTTAAGTTATCTACGTTTTTCATGCAATAACATTAAAAAATAGTAGATTATTAACCAAGGGGATAAAGCAGTGTCTTCTGTCGCGGGTGACGATTTAAATCGCGAGCATAACGAAGGACTCGAGGCTTACTCCCGAGCGTAGCGAGGGTGTTAGAAACTTAAATCACGAGCAAAGCGAGGGATTTAAGACGAATCCTGAGTGTAGCGAGGGATTTAAGTTCACCCAAGACTAAGACAGCTTTATCACCGAGGAAAATACTCTACTTTTCGTACCACTTGCGAAAAAATTAACGTTATAATAATATGTATGAGATAAGCATTAATTAAACATTTAAATTTAACAATAACTTATTTAAAAAAATAAATTAAAATAAACTCAACGTTTATGTATTTGAAGAAAACAAAACGCGGCAAATTCCTAGATTATATTGTATACTCGGAAAAGCAAAGGCATCGAGATCATATACGGCCTCTTCGGTTTTCGTAATGTTATTAAATCATAACTGCATAATAATTAATGCGTATTCCTTTTTCAAAAACTTGTATAATGCTTTACATACAAACTCAATGGTGTAAAGACAGACTGATGTAGTTCACTATCGGTAAGTATTCGAAATTCAAATCACATTCTCTCCCTAGAGGATGAATGAAATTCAATACAACTTTCTTTCCCTAGGGAAAGCTGTTTTTAACAGATTAATAATGACTATTGTTATGTACGCTTTTTGTGGCATAGAATGTCACTTTTTTGAGCAAGTGGTACGAAAAACATATTTATTATCGTGCTTGAAAGTAATATTGAATTATTTATGTATGTAAAAACTAATAATGATAAAAATAATACCACAATAATCCTTTCCTATAGGTTAAAAAACTAAACTAGATTATTCAAAGTTAAAACACTAATCCAAATCAGAAATAATGGCACGAACTGACCGCCAACGCCATCTATCCAGCTTGATGGCAAACTGTTTTACAACAAAAGCTTTTAGAAATGAAGTTTATTTCTACATATTAAAATACTTCGATAAATTGAACAACAATTCATTATCATCATCAGACTATAATGTTCCCACTGCTGGGACACAGGTCTCCTCTCTGTGAAGTGTGTGAGAGGAAGTGGGCCATAATCCACCACGCTGGCCCAGTGCGGGTTGGTAGATGTGACATGTCTTCGATTTTTTGTTTTAGGACATGCCGGTTTCCTCACGATGTTTTCCTTTACCGTTTTGAGAGCAGGGGTGACGAAATAAATAGGTACACAAAGTAAGGGGTTCGAACTCACGACCTACAACTCGTAAGTCGGGACTGATACCACTGGGCCCCCACTGCTTTTGAACGACAATTTACCTGGTGCCAAATAAACGCATTTTACTATTTTTCTTTTTTTGCTTGACGGGGCGTACGATATATATTTTTTTAACGTGTGCAAGAACGAGCAAATCAATTTCCAAATATTTATTATGTAGACAAAGTTTCCCAAAAGCTTCTGTTGAACAAGTTTAGGTAAAAATGTTTCCTAGAACCGACCTTTGTGCTTCCATTAAGTTACAATTAAGTGAACGATAGATACTGTTTACTCAGTATGCAGGCACATTCCTGTAAACCGATTGAAACTAAGCTATCAAAGGCAAGCATATTATTTACATTTACAAGTATGACGTCACATTTGCAAACAAGAAACTTGAATTGGAAACGTTTTATTTGCAGCGTTTCCAACTGAATAGGCTGGCAGTTAAAAAACAAACGAAATCTGTAAGTTCAAACAACTTAAATATCTATGTACAATCGACAAAGTTGAATCATGACCCATTTTGAGAACAATTCGTTTGAATCCGTCAAATTGACAAAGATCAAAGTCATTATATTTACGCGAATGTGAACATAATTGTATTTGAATGTCTGCAGGAATATAAGCTTAGGGTGGGTCATGATTTAACTTTGTCGATTGTGCATTGTAACTTGTTGCTTGCATGCAGATTTGTTCAAATTGCATACAATTTGTAACTTGTACACAATTTGCAACTTAGAGTAATCTGTGAACGTGGTTACAACTTATAAGTAGGTAACCATGCCAGTAACTTGCACAAAAGTAGGTATCTGGCATCCCATTGTATCATTTACCAATCAGAAGTCGTAAACGTAACTTTTGTGCAAGATGGGTGCTTGTACACGGCGCATGTAACCCGCGCAAGTGCCTCAACATGCGCCGTACACGCACCCAGCGGGTAGCTTGATAAAGTAGCTTGCGCATTTTTCTCGCGCGGGTAAACCGGAAACCCGCACCTTGACGCGGGTTTGGTGCGATACTGGCATGTCACATGTGTGACATAGGCCTAAGGCCTGCATGACATAAGCAGTTATTTTGACGCTGATAGACCACTAGCTGATATAGCCATAACTGTAGGGTATCACATTCTATCTCAGTCGTCACGGCGTTCGAAAAAGGAAAAAGATACCAATACCATAGACAATTTCCGGTGAATCCAAAAACAAATAGTCCTTCCACAAAAATACGTTACTATCAATGGGTACCTCCGGCCATGGCGGATGGCGGCTCTCCTCATGGTGTTTGTTATTCCCCGGCACCCCCTCGCCAGATGGGACAATAACTCCGCCACCCTAGATATGGGGACAGGTGCAGCTGCCCCATAAGGTTACGTACTTTATTATAACCGAATATCCTGCTTAATGGTAGTCTGTGGTCTTATTGTTCAATGGGATTTCATTCATGTGATGCGCAACTACAAGTATGTATTTGCGACTACAATAAGGGTAAAGTTGTGATATGACGCCATATTGTGACTTCAGACTCGCTTTTCAAGCACTTGCAAGCTTTTGAATAAATTATTGAAAATTAATTTGCACTTTTTTTAGCTTCACGTAAGTTTAAGTGTAAGTAAGTTTTCAACTGACAGTTGACCAATGGAATTCTTTGAAGAATTCAGACTCAGAGAAATTATTCCTAATTTCATAACCCAATAACACTTATCTGGCCTGGCCTGCCTGGCTGCCTGGGAATTGAACCCGGAACCTCATGCTCAGCAGTCGAACTGGGAACCGGGGTGGCCAGATGAGGCAGAAAAAAATTATAACGAAATATAGATAAAATTTCTGACAATAACAATTATTTAATTTCCTAAGAAACCAGTAATAAACAATCAATAATTCACCGAAACGTAAAATAGTAAGTACCTTAATAGGGCCTTTAAACGTTTTTATAAATTTCTCTGAAAAATTAGAAAATTATTCGTGGAAAAGCCGTTATCGATAAGTTTCAAATAAGAATCTCTTTTTTCTGTTCTTCGAACAAAAGATTTATTTTATCGAAAATATTAGTAAATAAGGGATAAAATTTAAATGCGCATCAATAATTCTTTTTGTATACCAAATATACTGAATGTGCACCAAATCTAAAACTCGCTATAGCAAGTTTTCAGGGACACCCCGAAGTTCGGTTTGGTTAGGTTCCTTTAAACCTTGTACACAGAAATAGAAGCCCCGCGAAGCGGGGCTTCGTCGACCCTGCTTATGTAGATTTTTTTTATTACACCTCGTTATGACATATTTTAATGAACATATTTTGGTGCGCATTCAGTATATTTGGTGGAACACAGGCAAAATTAGGTAAATGAAATGGGAATAAATTGAAGTACTGTTAAATAAATAATGTACGGACTGCTGAAATAAAATAGTTTAACAAGGCATTTTAATTGAATTGCGATAAAATTCGTCAAATGCAATTTTCTTTACTATTACTCAAGTAATATTATTAATTAATAGATAGACAGTCCCTTCCGCCCCATCAAAGCGAGAATCCCATAATTATATGATTTACACTTCCCAACCCATGAAAAACACGAAAAATTTTAGTGATAGTGTTAGGGCCATTTCAGTGTAATAACTTATTTTGCAAATCCGGTTTCAGAGCTCAATATCCCTTCAAATTTTATTATTCTACTAGCAGAGAGTCCACAGACCACCAACATTCACTAAAAAATACACAATAAACACATAAAAACATATGAAAAAAAAACCTGTGGCACTCAGGGACTGCCGCGGTAAAGCTATTGCATAGCATTTTTTAACGACTTATGCATTATTTTTATTTCTTTTAGACTATCACCAGCCACGTGAGTCAAGCGAAACGTTAAGAAAAACAATCACCGTACCGAAGTCTGCCGAACTGAAACGACGTTAAACAATGCGGGGTGTTAGGTTAATTTTCGTAACGGAATTTCTTGATTCGGTCGCCGCGGTCAGAACCTGCGGTAAAAGCTATGCAATAGCCTTCAATAGCTTAAAAATACACGTTACATAATTATCATCATCATCTGCCTAGCCTTTTCCCAACTATGTTGGAGCCAGCTTCCAGTCGAATCAGATGCAGCTGAATATCAGCATTTTACAAAGAGCGACTGCCTTTCTGACCTCCATAAGCCAATAAATGGATTATACCAGTGGTGCCCAAACAGTCTATCGCAATCGACCGGTCGATCGCGAGAGGTTCCACGGTCGATTTTAGAGGTTATGCAAGTTAGCACCTACAAGATTTTATTTTCGAAAGTTTATAAATTACCTACTGAGCATACCGATCGTTTTCCTTTCAATTCAGTCGTTGGTCATTTATCCGTGGTTATTCCGTTCAGCGACTGTGTTTTCTTCAATTCGACTGCTAATAGGTAATTACTTATTATTACAACATAAAAATAAATGATAATATAAATACGTGTTATTATTACTAATAGATTATTTTAAAAAATACTTATAAATAAAGCTGTCGATCTTAAACCCTTAACTTTTTCTCAAGTCGATCTTCACAGCTAAAAGTAAGTAACTCTGGGTTATACGATACCTCTTGAAAGCCTATTTGTCAGACTTTCGAGTTTCTGGCCAGTAACGACTATCAAAGATCTACAAATGACTAACGTGCTTTACGAGGCATGGTGAAAAGAAATAAAGACATTGTACACTATATTCAAATCCTTTATGTAACAAAAATTAATGGTTTGGTGTTGAAATTGAAAGTAAAGCCCGCATTTTTTTCGTACCGATCACTATGTGTAAGGTCACCAAAATTACTTGGGTTTCGTCCTTAAGCGATCAATCCTACTCGATATTAAACAACTGCCGTCTAACTCACCATTACATATTTTTCTGAGAAATATAAAGAAATGTAGCTTTTATTTATTAAGCTGTTTTAATATAATTGGAGGGTCCTAAGTCTACAAGGAAATCGCGCAAATTCGGCGCAAAAATTGTATCCTTCGGATCGATGTATCGGATTTGGTGAATTATGCATCAGCATGAATGGAAGTAAGTAAATAAGAAAACAGATTTAATTGTATATAAAAGTGGTGGCCTATAAAAGTGGTCGAAACCATCATTCCAGTGACACAGCAATCCACTGCTGGACATAGGTCTCTTCCAGGCTTCTTCACTAACTAATTGTAAGTATTTTGCCGGGGCGGCGGGCGGCGGGCGGCGTTCTCCCGTCGTTTTTACATAAGAATGTGTAAATCGGCCTTTAGTTAGGTTGTAACTCAAAGTAATCAGCTGAAAGCTACAATTACATTTCAACATATCGATTAGATTAGGGTGAAAATAATGGAGAACGAAACTTGTCGAAATTGCGACCCGTAATGAAAGTCAAGTAGCGTCGAACGAATACTTTACAGTTTAGTGCGACAAACCCTTCCCCTTTTCTACTTTTATGTCATGCGGGGTTGACAAACAATTATAACGTAGGGTACCTTTTTTTGTAACCTTTAGTACCCCTTACCAAAGTGACTTTAGACGGGGCCAAAGGTGTCATAATTTCTACTGTAATAAATAACTACCTATTGGGAATAATTAGTACGGTATTTGTAACAATTAGTAATAACAATTAATCTTTTTTGATGTAGGAGTAAACTATTTGAGATTTTTATGAATGTATTTTAGCCAGATAATGTTAGTGGTTTCGCCTATAGGTAAAGCTCGCGCGGAGCTCGGAATTTGTTCCATTGAATCGTGTTTTCGAAATGAAACCATAATTATTGTCAAACTCGGAATGGTTTTCCATAACATCGTAAGTGGTTATCCAGGCTAAAATCTATCTGTGTGCCGTGCAATTCGTGATGATCTTCACAAATTATTGCACTTTAAAAAGTAGGTAGCCTACCTAATAGTTTTATTTGATTGAAATTGAAAGATAGATCTTAAAAAGCTCTTAGTCTCGTATGGAGTAAATAAAATGGTCACTGTGTTGAATTGGATAAAATTGACATCCTGTACCTAAATAAAAAAAGAAACAATCATGTCTTAATATCCAAGAGTGCCCAAGTTCACTTGCTTTATTTACTTAACTATGGAAGTAAAGCGAAAACAGCTGTTTTCAAATTCCTTTGTCCGTTTGTTCGAACTCAGACATGGTTCGGTAAAGATTTTTGACAGGTTCGCTATTCAACAATAGGATATAACAAGAATTGTGTTCCACAGACATCGTAGACGATTACAAAGCATCGAGGGGATAGGGGCTTACAAACCATTTAATGAAAAATTATTCCAAAACAGCTTTAAACTGTTAAACTATTTATAATTAGCAGTCACCTTCACAAAATTAGCACCGATCAAATTAATATTATCAACACAAATACTCATCCCCAATGAAACGTGAAATACAACACTTTGAAACAAAATATCGGAATCATATTGAAATAATAATTGAAAATCGTACGGTTTCGAAATCCGGCCAACAATAGGTACACACGGAGACACATCAAGCTATACTGTTTGGACTTTGGACTACTAGAAGTTGAACGCTGCGAATCGTGCGAGAGGGTGCGACATGTTTTTGCAACGACAATATAATACTAGACACCGCATGCACGATCTAAGGAACAAAAACTATTCTGTCA
The DNA here is from genome assembly GCA_036375495.1 of Agrotis segetum. Lineage (NCBI taxonomy): Eukaryota > Metazoa > Arthropoda > Insecta > Lepidoptera > Noctuidae > Agrotis > Agrotis segetum. The sequence continues at coordinate 99,314 of JAQSVV010000432.1, forward strand.
ACTCGCTGAGGTACTACGTAAGCGAGGGGGACGGGGTACGGCGTTGTGATTGGCTAACTCAAGGTCTGTTCTGTCTCAACGTATGTTTACGGCTCACAGGATTGGTCGAAATGAGACGAATATAAGACTTTTTTGCCTAATGTGTTGACAGACATCGGTCGCCTGTTATTACGAGTCTAGTATTATATCGTCGTTGTGTTTTTGTTATTTCGTCTCACTTACGCACATTACGAATGCCACGTGACACGCGCCGCCCGCGCCTCTCTGTTGGTTTCAAATATTTCATTCTTACATTACTTTACTATGCATAAAGATACTTATCTTTTATTATTTTGTTAACAAGTTAAGCTCGTATTAATTTATGCGATTTCTTTTTCGGTTTGCGCTACGCTTCTGAATGTTCACTGATACATTTATTATTATCATAATTATAAGTATATTACTTATGTTAGTCAGTAAGAGCATTTGTAGCCCAGTAGTAACTGATTTTATAAAATCACTGAAACACTTATTTCTTAATTTTTGAGGTGAATGCGTAGATTGAGACCCGCGTAATTCAAATTTTCATTAATTGTAATAGTTTTTACTTAGCGAGCTTTACCAATGATTATTCTAGCATCTCCGCTTTCTCGACAAGTCGAGGCACTGCGAGTAGGTAGCTCCGGCGCGATCTCATGGCGGTATATCTAGAGGGAACGACGGTCGCAACCAAGGTCCAAGCACGCCGCAATTGCGGTAGTAAAACCCCTCTTTGAGGAGTGACTGAAGAGGTGCTACAGCATCCTCACCTTTCGTCTGACGCAGGTGCTCACCGGACATGGATGTTTCGGGAGGTTTCTGTGGCTTATTGGAAATTGTTAAAGACGTGAATCAAAATTTCAACTTAAACAATGACTTTCAAATTACCAAAAAAAAAAATTTGCGGGCTACCGATCTCCTCTAAAAATCATATATGATCATTATATTTATCAAACATTTTACCCTTTGCCATGTTAATATGATAATTATATTAAGGCAATCAATGTATAGACGTGCGCAGACCGATCCGAACAGACTAGTCGAAAGCCTTGAAAATATTTTAATTTTCTTTGCCTTTAAACTGACGTTGTTCACGACGTAACACCAGATTTAGTAGGTATGCATCCCAGTGCGTCCAAAACACACTGTTTTATTTTCGACTCTCCGCGCTAAACAGAGCGTTGAAAATCAAGTGCGAGAAAATCGTCTGTGCGAACGTGGGCCTAGTTTATGATTCACTTTCACACCAAAAAAACTACAGATCCCACAGGATTATTTCAATTTTGACATTTGAAAATAAATCTGTGGTAGAAAGCAAAGGTTTTATTATTAAAACACCGTTATAAAAATCGAATCTTTATTTAAAAAAAAAAAAATTAACGAAAAACAAAAAACCCGACTGCGTTAAAAAAACTAAAAAAAGAAAGAAACAAGCCCAGTAGTTAAGAATTCACTCATTATTCACTCATTCACACTCACAGTCGGGGCCCATTCAAATTATACCAATCAAATCTTCCCAACGGGCCCCGACTGTGAGTGTGAATGAGTGAATTCTTAACTACTGGGCTTGTTTCTTTCTTTTTTACCCGACTGCGCGACGCAAAGGAGGGTAATGTGTTTATCAGTCTATGTATGTATGTATGTATGTAAGTATGTATGTATGTATGTATGTATGTTTGTTTCTATGTGGCGTTCTAGAGACCAAACGCGTGGGCCGATTTTGATAATTCTTACGTCAATCGATTCGTCTTAACCTTGCGAGTGTCACTAAAGCCATGACAGTAATCAATATTCACCACAGCGACAACTAGACGCCATATTGTCAAAATGAAAAAAAAAAAGTCGATGAACTATGTCATGTGGGGTATCGTTGAATAGGTATTTTAAAATCATCTTTAGGTTCCCTTAATCGTTTTTCATTTTAAATAATAGTTTAGGATATATGACGATTTAAAGTTTTAACAAAACAATAATTTTCGCTCATTTTATTACTTATTGATTTAAGTTTTTATTTCTAGTACTCGTAAATAAACGGTTTTGAACAACAAAAAAGAAACGTAGTGAATAAGCATGACGAACAAATATTTTTGGTAAAAATAATCTAAGTATACACAAGCACCAAGGAACTACTTTGGACCGAGCTGTGGCTGACTTAAGTACACGCATTTTTGCTAAAGGTTATATCAAGCATAAATATGTAGCTTTGAGCTGAGTTAGGTCTCTAGAGAGACTAATTCACACTTATATTATAAACTAAAAAGTATGAAATAAAAAAAATAATTTAACGAAAAACAAAAAACCCGACTGCGTTAAAAATACACTAAAAAGAAAGAAACAAGCCCAGTAGTTTAGAATTCACTCATTCACACTCACAGTCGGGGCCCATTCAAATTATACCAATCAAATCTTCCCAAGGGGCCCCGGACTGTGAGTGTGAATGAGTGAATTCTAAACTACTGGGCTTGTTTCTTTCTTTTTAGTGTATTTTTTTAGTTTTTTTAACGCAGTCGGGTTTTTTGTTTTTCGTTAAATATTTTTTTTTATTTCATACTTTTTAGTTACTATTCAGAGAATTATTGTTTTGCTAAACAACTTTAAATCGTTATATATCCTAAACTATTATTTAAAATGAAAAATGATAAAGGGAACCTAAAGTTGATTTTAAAATACCTATTCAACGATACCCCACATGACATAGTTCATCAACTTTTTTTTTTTTCATTTTGACAATATGGCGTCTGGTTGTCGCTCTGGTGAATTTTGATTACTGTCATGTCTTTAGTGACACTCGCAAGGTTAAGACGAATCGATTGACGTAAAAATCATCAAAATCGGCCTACGCATTTGGTCTCTAGAACGCCACATAGAAACAAACATACATACATACATAGACTGATAAACACATTACCCTCCTTTGCGTCGCGCAGTCGGGTAATAAATCACAATATGAGTTCTTAATTGCTTAACAATATTTATGGCAAATAAAACTTAATTACTAAAACCATTTATGTTATTTGAGGGGTAACATCTAAAAACGAGGTGTATTGCACTCTTTAGGATATTTTTTTTATTTTCTGGTTTCGCGCTAGCCGCTGGAGGTCATAAAAATACAGAGTGAATTTTCCAACCGGGCGTGGTTGGTTAATCTGTAAGTATGAGTAATATCGAAAAATACTGCAAATTATTTCGAGGCCGATTTTGACGAAAACTCAAACTGCATTGGTTTTTATGAAAATCAATAAGGCCAAGAATCATAGCATATAACACTCGTGTGCCGTCAACAGTAAGAATTTACGTTAAATTACACGGTGAATTACATTACGCGTTACACCAGTCTGAAACCGGCATTTACAGTTAAAGAATTAAAAAAAAAACAGTATAAAAAACGGAGTAACATTTAAGGACATCAAAATTGAAAAATATATATATTTAGAATTTAATGAAAAAAAAATTTATTTGTGTTGAAGTGTAGTGGTTCCCACATTTTTTTTTTTGTTATGTCATGTTTTATCAATAATTATAAAATAATAACCATGTAATATCAAAAAACTTCAAATCACAAAGCATAGTGCGGATGTCAAATTAAACTTGTTATGTTTTCTTGAGAAATTAATACCTATCCTCACACTTGAGCAGGATTGGCATGATTAAAACAAGTTGTTTTAAAACAGTTAAGAAAATAAAGTGTTGAACTACTTTTCAAGGCTGAATAATGGATTTAAATGAAAAATAATAATATATATATATTATAATATAAGTATATATTCAGAAGTCTAAGTTTATGTTATTGCTACTCATGCTACGTAATATTTTCAATGAAATAATACTTAAAAAACTTTCGATGTTTATTTCCAATAATTTCGATCAGTTAATTTGAAAATATTTAGTCTAGAAAATATGAAACTTATAACTTATATTATAAGTTTAGACGTCGAATTAATATGTAATAAAGTCCAAAACTAAAAAGAAAAACACAAAATGTTCAAAACAATTTGAACTGTTTGTTTATAAAACTGAAAATAAAACTTTTTACAACCCTGCACTTGAGTAATATAAGATGTAAAAAAGTCAAAAAATTATATATAAGACTAGAAAAAAACAGTCATTGAGCTCAATCAACATAAGGTGGCCCCGTAGTAGCAGCCCGTGAAATTCAAATTTTCTGTTTTTTTTGTAATTTGCATATCAGTGACAAATTGTAACTTGATCAAAATATGATTCGCAAATAACGAGTATATATTTACATAATTATATATATGTATACATATAATAATATGTAATCAATACATTGCTTTCTATTTCTTTTATAGTGTAACCGCCATCTCGCAATACCACTATTAGCTGCCGCTGTTGTGGAGTTAATTGTGGTGCCATAATATGGATCACAAATTCAAAAGATTTTACTAGAAATAACGACAAGATAATAAATAATAATAGACCGAACGACAGTGACGCGTAAATCCCGAGCGATTTAGGGAACGGACTGGCTGCTGGCGGCGGCGCGTGCGTCGGGGGCGGGGCGGCTTTGGATATGTGTGCCAAAAAAGTGCACCTGTGTGCATAGGCGCAAAGCAACAAATACTATGATTGGCCGATGACACGATGCCCAGTCCCTTTCCTACAATTCTCTGTTTTGTTGGTAGCGTAGTTATGGGTATGTAGGGTGTCTAACTTGATGTGTTGCCGTGTGTACCTACCTACCTACCAGGTTTTCATATTAAGCTGAAATGAACTCTATTGCTTTCCATTTGATTGACGACCCGTAGGTATAGGTACTATTACAAAGACTGGCGAAACCACACGAATGACCAAAAGGCGCCTAATGTATACGCTTATGTGAAAACCCTAATCTTCTAAAGGTTTAGATTGAAGTGGCCCTTAAAGTTAATTTTCGTAAAATCTTACGGTGGGTTGTTTCCACGTCCAGTTTAAACAGAGCTCCAAATTTTGTTACTTTTAGCCCCGATTTGTGGCATTTTATTTAGGTTGAGAGGAGAAGGGGAGGTCGATATAAGTTGGGAGAGTGTAGAACTAGCGGAGCGTAGGGTAAGCAGACTGGTTGTCCGACCGAGAAGCTGACAAGTCGAACATTTTGCGAAAACGAGTACTCCCGAGTTCCGAGCGTTTCGCACGAAATAAAATATGTTGTTTCACTCCGCAGCCCCGCTTTTTATCAAGAATTTTCATAGTTGATATTATTTTTTGTACATAATTGATAAACCGTACTCTTTACGTGGCGTTTTGATGAGCGTCATTAACTCGCTTTTGTAATTAGTACAAAAGAATTTTGAGAAGAGCATTTTTAATGGAGGCATATCTAACTTGTGTTCGTTTTCGTGTTAAATTCTTGCATGGTGAAAGTGTTTGATATATGGTATTTTATCGTTATTTTTCGATGAGTTCGAACAAAGAACTTTCGTTGGTATTGCGTAGTAGACAGCGTGGCTACTGCCCCGTATTTTTATTCCAATCGATCTTTCGTTAATTTCAGTGTTACTTTAACTATTTAGCACAAAGTCTTTTACATAATTAATACACTTGAAACTAACACTTTGTAACCCTTTTCTGTAAACGAATGTGTCTCTCACGAAGATCCGGTTTTGGTCACCATTAGTAGGTAATAATTAAAAAGTTAATTAACTTACACCAACTGTTTATCAACCCTACGACTAACGTAGGTACTTACTTAGTACCAACTTAGACATCTAATTTACCTTTACTTTAACCAGAGGCGGCCTTACCCATTGCGAGGCCCCGGGCGGCAAGTCTTTGCGGGGCCCCTTGCCCTTTATAAAAAGTATGTGATGCGAAAGTAGGTTTAGTTGTCATGTTTGAGGACAAATGCAAAAGTTATACAATCAAATAAATATAATTTGTGTTTTAAAACATTCTACAGTTCATACAGGAACTTTGAACATCCGTGTTTTGATTTTTGCAGACTTTGTTTGCCTTTTTGGCGATTATTACCTTTAAGTCTCAGTTTACTACATACATTGATGAAACTTAAGCACGACGTTTTTTTGAAGTACCTAGAATAAATTTACTACAATATGAGACTAAAATGGTTTCTGTAAACCCAAAAGCTTCTGAGTTAGTGCTTTTCAAAAGTATCTGAAATCAACGTTTATTTATAACAAATGTGGAAGAAGCATCTGATATCATGTCTTCAGTTGGAATGTTTTCCAACTTTATAACTTTTTTCGAAAAAAAACTTTGAAGGGGGTTAGGCCGCACTACGGTTAAACCGCTGTGGTTTTTAATGGCGTGAATTTGTGCTCCTTTTTTTTGGCATAGTAAAATCATCAAACGCATCCGGGCGGAGGGAGGACGCTGTCCTCTCTCTCACGGCCCGCCTCCTCCTTCACGAGCATTACTGCTTCGCAGAAGGAGGCGACCGCTTCCCACTCCGTCTCGCCCCGCAGCATGGCCGCAACCAATGGGTGCGAGAGGTCTCTATCGCCGCCGTGAGGACACGTCGATGTTCTGCCCAAGCGGGGCAGTCTTGCACCGTATACTAACTGTGTCCTCCAGGCGATCTTTGCAGTGGTGACACCCGGGCGTTTCTTCCCTCCCTATCAGACACAGGAACCTCCCGAAACTTCCGTCGAGCTCTACTCTGAAACTACTGGGTCTACAGATACAAATCGGTTCTCATATTGTAGCAAAAGGCATCTATGAAACCGTTCTGAGAAGCTATTATCAACAACTAGTCCTTCACGGTAGTAAACGCAAAATTTTCAGAAAAGAACGTTTCGAGGTTTTCTTAATTTTTTTACAAAGTAGCGTTCGGTGTTTGAGGTCTCAAACTTTAATTATTCATTGGGCCCAGTGACGTAGCTAGGCGCGGGCTTAGCGGACCCTAGCTAGCCTCGCACATGATGGGGCCTTGCGCTTAGAGATTTAATAAAATAAAATAAAATTGACAACGGCAATCTTAACTTTATTACCACCCAGTAAAGCAGTATAATTTAACTTCTACTGCTATTTCTAAATGAGAACTGATAAAGCTGAAGCTGATGGCGCCGACGATCATATTTAGGTCTAGCAATTCCGCTTCTCGCGGGAGGCCCCGTAGTTGCTTGATAACTTTTTTACTTTTTATTTCTAACTGTGGACAGAAAGAGGCAAAAGAGGCCTCGCAAAGCGATCTTATCATCAAGTCATCAAAAAAAGGAGGCCTCACACGCGTTAAACCACACGACGGCTTCAAAAAAAAATCACAAATCCGCGCGATATTTTTCATCCTCCATCAAAGAAAAGGTCCTCGCAGATGCGTCTTGCCCCCTCCAAGATTCGGTCTCGCTACATCACTGATTGGGCCAACATAAACAAGTCTGAACTACCGGATTTAAACTATATAGCCGTATGTTCAGGCGACAAAATTATTGTACTACATAAATATTTACAAAATTAACCAACTCTGAGATGATAAATAAAAAAAAATAGATGGTTTGATTTTTTCTAAAATTAAAATCTTATTTAATTTTGCCGTTATGATTGTTATAGCCTTAATGAGTAGCCTAACTACTCATTAAGGCCATAACATAACTAATTAATTCATTAATCAAAATCAAATTTTTTTAATTAATAAAAATTACTAGTTTTTTCTTTTGCTTGGTTTATTGCGCGAGGCCCCCTGCAAGCGCGAGGCCCCGGGCGGGTGCCCGGTTCGCCCCCCCCTAAGGCCGCCACTGACTTTAACATACGTACTAAAATTAGACTTAAATTTAAGTTAAGAATAAACAACACACTTAGGCATTTCCACACGCCTACATACGAATTTAATCAGCCATAAGAGTCACGTTTTAGCTTACTAAAACCCCAAAGGTAGGTAACTACGTCATAGGTACTTATTACCTACAAATATATACATACCTAGGTAGGTACTAGTAATCTATAGTTACATAGATAGTAGGTATGAGTTGTTGTAAGTTAGCCACAAAAATTATTCCTCTCGAAAATGTTTTGATCCTGTTCTCCTAGTAAAATGTTCACAAAATAAACATACTTGTAGGTCATACAAATATTTTTGTTCCGTGGCTACTACAATCGAACCCGCGACACGCAGCGCAGTAGTCAGTCATATAACCACTACACCAACCGTACTGCCATTTTACTTATAAGTACATGTATGTACACCACATAATACATAAGTAAGTACAACACGATATGCCACACTTTCAACCTCAACATTATTAAGTTCGCCCTTGATGTTTTTTTTTTTTATATTACACCCGAATCCAATAAAAATATACCTTTGATACGAACACGTTTTGCATACGGATGTACAGTGCGAATTGTCACACAGATGGTGTTGGTATTATGTGCTCGTATGTACTCGCTATCAGTACCCTTAGCACGAATTTTCAGTATTTGAGTCGTAAAGGAACTTTGACGATTTCAAACTGACAATTTTCAATTAAAAAAATAGTTCTTTCTTCGCACGCTAGAGGCGCTGTTCCATTTTTTTCATACAAAAACGCTGTAAATCCTGGAAAGACGCTGTAAAGTAAAAGAGTGAAAATTCGTGCTAAGGGTACTGTTTAGTGGAAATAGTGGAATTGGAATATGTTACTAGTGAGATTATGATGTGGAAAATGCGATATTTTTTGGTGAAGGAAACGGTTGGAGACAAAGAGATTATTCACCCTGTATGCGCTATGTTGAAAGTCAATCGCGATATGGCAAAGATGACTACTACCCCCGCATACATTAAAGTCCCTTGCGTAATTTGAAAGTTCTAAGTATACAGAATGCGGAAACAACATTTTTTGAAGATTAGCTTAGATTATTTGTAGGATATCCAACGTGCACTAAAAGAGGATCTTCTAATTAGTGAGACGAAATCGTAAGAATAACTACCTACAGTAAGGTACGTCATAATGATAATAAGCTGACCGTCGAATGTGCGGAAATATCATACAAATCGAGTCCACGATAAACTGGTTTTGTATACTTAGCTAGCTTATAATATGTAGCCGTGTGTACTATTGATTTAATTTTAAACCCTCCTAGCATTCCGAGCCATGCATTCACGACAGTTGACATACTTACTTATACCGTACCCCTCCTCTCGTAATCACAACAGCGTTTTCCTAATTTTTTCAGTGGTCTTTACGTGAAAAAGTACCTAAACAAGATTTATTTAATTAACCATTCGGTAAGTGAACTGATAATAATTTAATATCTGGTTGACCGAGCTTCGCTCGGTTTTTACAATGTCTATATTTTGGGAACCGAGCTTTTCTCGAACTTGGAACCTTGATAAATCGATTCCTTGAGCCGAAAAACCCCTAATCTGTAACTTTCATGAAAATCCTTGGAGCCGTTTCCGAGATCCTGATTATATATAAATAAATATATCTTAAACAATTGCTCGTTTAAAGATATTAGATTTATTGAGAAAGATCCTCAGAAGATATAAAAGAAAATTTCCAGAGTTAATACGAGTAACTATGTGTAGACTGTTGAACTTGTAGGATGGGCTCGCTGGCGGTAGAAACTGGAGGATGTTCGGCGCTAATGAGACTTCGGAGTACTTTTCTTATTTCTTGTTTATTATAATACTGCTGGTTTCGGAATGAATCCCATAGAAAACTGCGCCTCTTTTATAGAAAGCTCTGACCAATCAGAATCCTTAAAATTTGCACACGTTCCTAATATTTTTCCCTTCAGCCAATCAGAGCAATCCAAATTTGCACACGGCACTAATGTGACTTTGTATGGGGAACTTTAATTTGGCAGTTTTCTATAGTAAACCTTCTCTTTTTGTTTTACAATTTATCTTATAGCCTAGGGGTTAACTTAGTCTATCTAATTACATAAAAACCTTATCAAAACTTTAAGTTTTAGACCTAAAAAATGGTAAAAAACTAAATTTACATCAACCTACAGGCAGAGACACCAAGTGCCAGAAATAGGAACTACAACGATTTATCACTGTGTTTGAGGGTATTTGTAAAATGTACACTTTTTATGACTACCTAACACTTCGCTTACATTTTCGGGACAAGTGGTGCTCCAAGCGGCAAAAATAGTGATCAATACAATTTCTCAATTTGTTTGACGGTATATGTAAAATGTGCATTTATATGTCTACCCAACTGTGGGTTTATTTTGTGGCATCAGCAGAGACACCAGGAGGGACAAATGAAAAACAGAACAACTTATCAATTTATTAGAAGGTACTTACAAAATGCACATTTCTACATTTACCCGACCCTTATTATTCATTATAACAATAGTTTTATTGTTTAAAACTATCCTCATCTCTAAGTACTACATATTTACAAGATTTGCTTAGTGCGATTATTATTCGTCGCTAACATTCTCCCCCACGGTGCGCAGCACATCATCTTCTTGAAGCGACGAAGCCGCGGGGACTAGCACGATGACCCGTCGTGTAGGTCGCCGAAGCACTCCGCCCGATGTCCTCACGTCCAGCACTCTGGTTCTTCCATCTGGCCCAGGGTACGTCTTGATAACTTCCCCTCGAGGCCATGAGTTTCTGGGTAGTGATGCGTCGACTATTAACACGATGTCTCCTTCCCTCGGGTCGGTTGTCTCCCTCCCTTTGATTTGCCTTGGCATCAAGAGCGGTAGGTACTCATTGATCCATCTCTTCCAGAAGTGGTCAGCAAGCCTTTGGGTAGTTTTCCAGCTTGGCCTCCCGATCAACTCTGTGTCGTCGAATTCTCCCGGCGCCATTGCTCCACACGATCTTCCCAGTAGAAAGTGGTTTGGTGTCAGACTTTCTTCATCTTCTGGCTCCATACTGATTGGGGTTAGAGGTCTGGAGTTTACTATGTGCTCTACCTCAGTCATAAGAGTATGAAGCACTTCTTCAGGGGGGTTTTTTTCGTTGAGCACTGCCGCTAGCGCCGTCTTGACTGTTCGCACGAGTCTTTCCCAGGCGCCCCCCATGTTTGGACTTCCCGGGGGAATAAATTTCCACTTGATGCCCCTTTCTTGCGCAGCCTCTTCCAGCTCCTTGTTTGCCCCAACGAAATTGGTTCCGTTGTCGCTGAATATGGTTTTTGGGGTACCTCTTCTTGCTGCCATTCGTCGAAGTGCCATTATCATTGAGCTGGTACTGAGAGAGGGTACCAACTCCAGGTGAATGGCTCTGGTTGTAAGACAAGTGAATAGCGCTCCCCAGCGCTTCTCGACTCTTCTCCCGATAGTGACCTGCATCGGCCCAAAGTAATCTACCGCAGTGCAAGCGAACGGAAACTGATGATGTTGCAGTCTCTCGCTTGGTAGATCTCCTGTCGGGGGCACCTCTGGCAAACTCTTCTTTGTCTTGCATCGCTGACAGCTGTGGGCAACCGCCTTTAAGGTCGCTCTTAAGCCCAGAATCCAATATTTCTGGCGTAGCTCGTTCATTACTGTGGCAGTGTTCCCGTGGAGAAACTTCTTGTGATAGTGTTGTATGATGAGGCGCGTGATTTTCTGTTTCCCATCTAGGATGATAGGATTCATTTTTCTTCTTTCTTCGCCTTGAAACTTCATTGTTCTACTTCTTAATTTAATGATATCGGCGTCATTTAGGTAGACGTCGATTTTCTTAAGCCGACTTGCGTTTTCCAAGGGTTTCTTTGACTTTAAATTCCTTATATCTGACTTGAAACTGTCATTCTGACTTATTTTCATTAATAATTCTTCTGCTTTTCTTAAGTGTTCGTCTTCCAGCGGTAGGTACAACCTCTTTTTCTCTTCGCTGACTGGTCGTTTGGCGATTTGTGTCTTCTTCTTCTTCTGGGATCTTCTATGGGGTCTCCAGGGCTCTTCCTTCTGACGGACGGCGGCGTTGGTTGCTTTACGGGTCTTCTTCAATAAGAGGCATGCGAAAGCAACCACTCTGGCCGTCACGCGCAGCAGTCGCTCCCAGCTCGAGAACCTCTCCAGATTGAGTAAGACCTCTTCAGCCTTTATCGCCGTCACTCTTTGCTTGTTCTTTTCTTCCAACATAGTACCCTCTGGTTTGAAGTCTTTATATGGCCACTCTTCTTCTGGTCGACGGAGAAATGACGGACCTTGGAACCACCTTGCGTTGTGATCGAATTCAGTCGGGGTTCCCCTCGTGGCGTCATCTGCTGGGTTTTCTTTAGTAGGTACCCATCTCCAGTCTTCGGGCTTGGTCTGCTCTTCGATCTCAGCCAGTCTGTTGGCCACAAAGGTGTTAAACCTTCTTGGTTCTGCTTTGATCCACTGAAGCACTGTGCTGGAGTCCGTCCAGTAGGTGCGGACTGTTGCTTCAAGTTCCATCTCTTCCTCTATTGTGGTTGCCAGCCTGGTGCCGAGCAAGGCTGCTTGTAGTTCGAGCCTTGGAATTGACACTGGTTTTGTTGGTGTCACTCTTGCTTTGCCGGCGATCATGGAGATGTGAATTTTATCACCAGGTTCAACCGTCCTCCAGTAAACTACCGCTGCGTATGCTTCTTCACTTGCGTCGGTGAATGTGTGCAGTTGCCCTTTTCTACTGCGGGGTGAAAAGCATCGTGGTATCCGAAGTCTCGTCAGCGCCGACACCTCTTCTAGGTACTTCAACCAGGCCTTTTTCTGGTTTTCGTTGATTACTTCATCCCAGCCAATTTTTGCACGCCAAATGTCTTGAATTAATTTCTTTCCTTGTATTAAGACTGGCGTCGCGAAGCCCATAGGATCAAAGGTTGACATTACGGCGCTTGTAACTTCTCTCTTCGTCGGAGTTTTTCTTCCTTCTAGAAGGTCTTGTGATGTATTGCGCAGACCAACATTGAACGCCAGCGCGTCTTCCTTCACCAGCCATCTTAGCCCCAGTGTCTTCTCCTCTTTGGTCAGTTGTAGGGAGTCTTCTTTATTAGTATCTTCTACTTCTGACAGAACCTTCGCGTCGTTGCTGGCCCAGCCTTTCAAATGGAAGCTTGCTACTGCGTGAATTTCCTTTACTTCTTTTGATATCTTCTTTGCTTCAGCTGTAGTTGGAAAGCTCTGGAGATAGTCATCCATGTAATGATTCCTTTCTATTGCTTTCACCGCTTCAGGATGAGTCTTCTTAAAGTCTGCTGCGTTCTTATTCATCACATATATTGCTGTTGCCGGTGATGATGCTGCCCCGAAGATGATTGAGGACATTCGAAACTCTTCAGGCTTGCCCGTTCTTCGACTTCCACGCCACAGGAATCGGAGGCTATCTCGGTCACTTTCTCTTACTTTGATTCGAAGAAACATTTCTTGGATATCAGCCATGACAGCCACTGGCCCTTCTCTGAAGCGCAGCAATACGCCGAACAATGATTGTAGTAAGTCTGGCCCTGATAACAAGGCGTCATTGAGGCTCTTCCCTTCATACTTGGCAGCTGCGTCGAAGACTATTCTTGGCTTCTTCTTGACTGGGTGCACGACGGCAAAGTGTGGTAAGTAAAATAATCTTCTTTTATTCGCAGACTCTGGAACCTTCTCTGCATATCCGTTTTCAATCAGGCTTTGAATCTGCTTCTCATAGGACTCTTTGATTTCTTCATCTTGATCCAACTTCTTTTCAATATTGACTAGGCGACTGAGTGCTTGTCTGTAGTTGTTGGGTAGGGACTCGTCTTCTTTCTTCCACAAGAGCCCCGTCTCGAATCGACCGCTGGCTAATCTCTTCGTAGTCTTCTCGAGGGTTTCTAGTGCTCTTCTATCGCTGTCATTACTTGGTAAGCGATTCTGGACCCCAAGCGATTCTAACTGGAAGTGTTCTCTTATTAACTCTTCTAGATTCTGCTCTTCGACTGTAGACTTGCCATGGTGAATGAAGTTTACAATGGCATTTGTCCCTGATTCACATCCATGCAGCACCCACCCGAGGCTAGTGAGAGAAGCCACGGGATCGGCTGGCTTTCCTTTCTTCAGTCTTCTTGTAACTATGAGTCCCCAGTTGTCTTGACCTATTAACAGCTTGGGCCTTTCTGTGACGTAGAGAAGTTGCTCTTCAATTGTCTTCAGGTGCTGACAGTTCTTCACAGTGTTCTTGTTAATGCTTTGCTCTGAAAGCTTCAGGTCGTCGATGGTTCTTGCTATGATTCGCCTCTTGTCTCTTCTATGAGCCCCTTTTATCTTCAACTGGATCTTCTGAGAACTATCTTTCTTTATTACTTTCCCGCCGACTGTTTCGATTGCGAGAGTTTCTTTAGTTCCCTCGGCTCCGATCTTCTTGGCTATTGATGCGTCCAAGAGTGTGACTGTTGAGCCTTCATCTAGCAGCGCCAGCACGCGAGCGTGACCTTTCGGTCCGTAGAGATCCACTGGAATTATCTTCAAATAAATTTTCTCTTCCCCTTTGCTGCTGTGGATCGAGGCGACTGTCTCTTCTGATGCGCTTTCCTTGTCTTCTTTCTTTTCTGCTGACTCTGGTGGTTTTTCAGAGTGCAGGATAGTATGATGCCATCTTCTACACTTCTTGCAGACTGGAGCTCTACAGTTGATTCTTGAGTGCCTGAACCGAAGACACTTGAAGCATAGTCTAGCCTTCTTGATAATGCCCCATTTTTCATCTATGTTGGCTTCTTTAAACTTCTTGCATTCTATCACAAAATGCTCTTCTTCACAGATTGGACACGACTTCTTATATTTTTCTTGAGACACTTCTTGCACTGTATGTACAGGTTTTCTTGACCCTTTCTTTTGCTCCGAAAACACTTCAGGTGGAGCAAAGTCCCCGCACATGTCGCTTTCTATTTCTAGAAACGCTTCGATGAGTAGCAACTCTTGAATTTCTTCCTCCCTTCTGGTTCTGTGGTAGGCGAACCATCGGAATTTCATTGATGGTGGCATCTTGTCCACTATGGCCTTCAGAGTTTCAGGAGAACTGAGGTATTGCGACTTCTTCAACGCCTTGATGGTTTGGATGGCGTTCTTCACTCTGCTTGCGAAGACACATATGTCGCTTGGGTTCTCGCCCACTTTTGACAGGTTCTTTATCTTCTCTAGTTCTGCTAGTGCCAATGCCCCAGGTCTTCCGAATCTGGCTTCTAGTCCCTTGACAACTTCGCGTGGATCTTCAGCTGTAAACAGCAGGCTTTGGACGGCTTCTCTGGCTGCGCCTTGAATTGCTCTTCTGAGGCGCGCTAAGTTCTGCGCGTCGCTGAAGGAGGCAGCCCCGTCTTCATACGATCTCTTGAACGGCAACCATTCTTCACAGGACCCGCTGAAGTGAGGGAGCTCGAAGTGCTTCGGTGTTGCAACATCACGTGACTTCTCGGACAGCTTGACTATAACTTGGGCTAACTCGTGGATGTCACTCTTCTTTTCTTCAGTTTCAGTCGGCCTGCTATCATTGCTAGGCTTGACCCCCGCTTGGATGAACCACCTCTCGACTTCTTGAGTTTGCTCGTACATTGCTTCTCCAGCACCATCTTCTTCTTCTGACTCTGCTGTTGCTAGTTCTAGTTCAGCCTGAGCCACTCTTGATCGCGCTTCTGCCAATTCCAATTCCCTCAGTGCCACTGTTAACTTTGCTTGCGCTTCTGCTCTCTTCCTATGCGACGAGCGGACGGACTGCGTGTCTATTTCGCGGGTCGGCTTCTTAGGGCGAGGCTGCTGCAGACTCCCTTCTATTGACGTCGGTACACTTCCTTCATCTCGACGTAACTTCACGGCAACACTTCTGTCTGGGTTCTGCGGCGTAGTGTTGTGGCTTTCTTCTCGGCGTGCGGGATCAGACGCTTCAACTTCCTCTTCCACGGTGCTGGCTAGGGGCGCGGTGCGAGTCGCTCCCCCCAATGCTGATTCCCTCCCGGCAGTATTTTGCTGACGAATAGACGACTGGTAGGCTCGTACGCTAGGCGGCGGCGATCTTCTAGTGAGCGTTGACCGACTTGTAATTGACGCGCTCGTAGTCGCCTCGCTTGTGGTTTCACTTGGCGTGCTTGCACTCCCGTCGACTGACGAAGTACTATCTCCCGTAGTCTTGGACTGCACTGATCCTGATCTTGTAGAAGGCATCTTCAGTTTTCTTGAACCCGATCCGGCTTCTCGAAGGACCACTTGTAGACTGTTGAACTTGTAGGATGGGCTCGCTGGCGGTAGAAACTGGAGGATGTTCGGCGCTAATGAGACTTCGGAGTACTTTTCTTATTTCTTGTTTATTATAATACTGCTGGTTTCGGAATGAATCCCATAGAAAACTGCGCCTCTTTTATAGAAAGCTCTGACCAATCAGAATCCTTAAAATTTGCACACGTTCCTAATATTTTTCCCTTCAGCCAATCAGAGCAATCCAAATTTGCACACGGCACTAATGTGACTTTGTATGGGGAACTTTAATTTGGCAGTTTTCTATAGTAAACCTTCTCTTTTTGTTTTACAATTTATCTTATAGCCTAGGGGTTAACTTAGTCTATCTAATTACATAAAAACCTTATCAAAACTTTAAGTTTTAGACCTAAAAAATGGTAAAAAACTAAATTTACATCAACCTACAGGCAGAGACACCAAGTGCCAGAAATAGGAACTACAACGATTTATCACTGTGTTTGAGGGTATTTGTAAAATGTACACTTTTTATGACTACCTAACACTTCGCTTACATTTTCGGGACAAGTGGTGCTCCAAGCGGCAAAAATAGTGATCAATACAATTTCTCAATTTGTTTGACGGTATATGTAAAATGTGCATTTATATGTCTACCCAACTGTGGGTTTATTTTGTGGCATCAGCAGAGACACCAGGAGGGACAAATGAAAAACAGAACAACTTATCAATTTATTAGAAGGTACTTACAAAATGCACATTTCTACATTTACCCGACCCTTATTATTCATTATAACAATAGTTTTATTGTTTAAAACTATCCTCATCTCTAAGTACTACATATTTACAAGATTTGCTTAGTGCGATTATTATTCGTCGCTAACACTATGTAAAACAAATTAACGTAACAATGACGGTGCTTCGCAGTTAAGGTGCAAGCTTATATCATAAACCTACGACATATAATATTTCATCAACCATTTTATTTTATTTCCATCCACAATTTATTATGTCATAGCGTGCGCTTTGTTGCAATGTCAACTTGATGGTCCGGACTCCGGTCCAAGCGCGAGCTACAAAGTTTAGGGCGATCCACATCATTTCATAATTACAACTAATTAAAACAGGACAATAGCGAGAAATGTCTAATTACATCGCAATAACAGTAGGTATGGTGGGAGTTAATTGGTTTAGGTGATTAATATGTTTAATCAACGCTTGTATCTCATTTAAATGTACTCTAGATTTAACAATCTCTCACATGGCTATTGATTTGCTATTGTTTTCAAAAAATAATAAGTACCTTTCTAAAAAAATGTAAAAAGTTTGTAATTCCAACTTTTCAATTGATTCAAAAATATTAAAGATACCTACGTGTTCAATGTTCATTCCAAAACGTTGCATCATTGAAGAACGTGTCTAACATAAGCGTAATTTGATTTTGATTGATTTTTTTAATCAAAATCTTAGAACGAAAATATCATAAAAACCTAGACCTAAACTATTAGTATTTGTTTACTCCATTATTTTTTTATTTAGGTACGTACATTTCAAAAGTCGCTTCTAAAAATGGAATCTACATGCGTATAGTGCGTATCATGCACTAAGTATGCATATCCGAAAAAATATCTATGGAACGTGTTGACATCTTTTTATACAGCTTTTTTGTTTTTGGAACACTCTTTTCAAATGCGCGCCCCCTGGCCATCAACAAAAAATAGGTTGGTTGAAACCTTGAAGCAAAAGGGGCTCCATTGAGTAGCAAGCACCATAAACGGGGTCCTGTAGGTACTTATTTAACCCTAGTTAGTGATAAAAAGTTAAAATGTTAATTTCCTATTTATTATTTTTAGTATAAGTAAAACCGAAAGGAATAGTCATAAAACACTGCACAATTCTTACAGTATTATCAAACATAGTAAGTACATACAGTTCAATAGCAATAGAACTACGTTTACTACATATTACATATACGAGTATAATACATATATTATATTTCATAAAATAAAGCTCCTTCTTCAGCAAGTTACACAACAAACAAAAAAAAAATTTTATCTGTGGCATGTCATTCTGTCTGCACGCCTCTACGAGTGTCGACCCTTGTCATAGACACGCCTGTATTTATGGCCATTTCAAAATAGGAATACAAATTGTTTTTTAATCTATGAGTGTCATAGAAGACCCGAATATAAATACCTATTTCGGGGGCTCTGTTTTTTTGAAGTTATGCTTACATTTTAATAATGATAAACTTTTTTAATTTAATATTCTGACTCGAGCCAAATTTATTTTCAATGAAATTGCGACGCTCTACAATTGGACACTTAAACAATTAGTTAGGCTTTAATAACGAAAAGGAGCTGGATCACTAAAAATAACATACTGTCCAATACTTTATTCTACATTTCGCTTAATCAACTCGTCCAACTTTTTATTGTATACCGCATTCTGCATTCAAAAGTTAATGAAAACCTAAATAGGTACTAACCACGATAACAATCATCTATTAAGTTGGTCACAGAGAATAGTCAGACGAGACTGATAAAAAACTATAAAGCTGTTTCTGCTCCACAAAAAATTCAACAGTACTTTTTACGCAAGTAAGTTTGAAAATAAGTGGAAATGCCGGCGAGTAGTCGTAGGTGAGATCTGCGAGGGGAAGGGAGGGGCGGTGCGGCGCGGGGGACGCGGGCGCGGGGAATAATCGATACCCCATAGAACCATAAGTAGGGGTGGACATACGGGATGGATTATAGCTTTTTTGGCCGAAAGTTGGAAATGGGTACTATCACCATTACCATGTGTGAATTTATTCGGACGTAAATTCTAAATTTTACCAAATATATCCTGATTTTCATAGAAATTCTGCCTTCCTCCATTTTTAAACAGTTACCCAAAGTTTGAAAGGTAGAAACGACTCATTATTTTCATATAATTTCAATTCGTTTAGTTAAAAGGTCAGTAGGACTGACTCTCTAGGAGGAAATCGCTTCCTTTTACGAAGTTTGTAACTCAAAATGTTATTATAAGAAAGATTAATTAATTCAACATTGCTTACCTAAGTTGAAATGAAGGATATTGTTTCAAATTAAATAAAATACACTTAGATACAGCGAATCCATTCCTTCGCATTCAAATAATAAGCATTTGGTTGAAAGGATTTTATATTAATCTTACAACATCGATAAAGACTTTAAAAACGATTAAAATGTTAATTTAATCAATCATAAAATAATTTTGCATGCAGTGGTTCAAGTAACTATTAGATAAGCTGTCAAAAATGTCGTTAACAACAATCCTTAAGAAAGATGCTTCATTTATTTAACAAGCAGTTGAATGATAAATCAGTAAATGTGACATTTAATCTGGAATTGCGAATTACACTATTTTCTACTATTCTTGCACTGCTATGTAACAGTAACCTTTATTGTCTGAGAAATAAGGTTTTCTCTGAAGTAAAATAACTGTATAAATCTTTACTTCAACAGGATTAGATTAAAAGCAGTTTCTAAACTACGGGCACCCGAAACCCCATAACAAAAACGTTCCTAAATATCTCTTGTCCCCTACATTTTTGTATTGTCTGTGGTTCACCATAGAGCATAGATGCAACGAGTTCACTGACACAAGCATGGGGGCCACCATGATTCCGCATCGTGTGTCTAATCGTCAATATTGATCCTTTAAGATTATATTTTATCCAGGGTCAGGAGATAATGTACTTTTAAACATTAGGGACAGGAGTTAGAAAGTTGTTGAGATTACAAAGTGTCTACAAAGTAACAGTCTGAATAATTGTGATAAAATATTATTTTGTGAAAATAGACTTTTTGTTGTTGAACAGAACAACTTATTAATTTTCTATAATTTGATTAACTTCCTTATTTCTGTAGAGTTCTTAGACTTATCTTTATAGAACATTAGTTATTGTATTTCAGCTATTTCAATCTTTTATGTTGATACCTACGTCATGATTCTAAAGATAACGAAAAACAATACGTATTTGCGTTTCATCAAACCTCAAAGCTCAAATAACACCACTTACTATTTAATAACTTTAACATCATTGACAAAACATTTTCACACTGCATTCCATAGATTAAATAAAATACTTAAGTGCACTTTTAAAAAAAGAACTCTTGTTCCCGATCCCCCACGCGGCAAGAGCGGCACCGCGCTATTCTGCCAACAACGCCAAGTACTTTTCTTTAGTCTTGATTAGTATCGTTTCGCGGGCAGCCGCCATAAGATTTATTTACAATGTTCATTATTACAAAGTTTTCGCCGAGATATTGTTGTTGTGAAGTTCTTTAGACAAAGGTCAGAGGCGGGCCTAATCACAGTTCGTTACATTTTAGCGTAGGAGTATACGTTAATATTTTAGAACGTAGGCCGCTGTCCTGTCCTGCCTGGATCATCTAGAGAGATGACACTCTAAAATATGAATAAGTTGTGTTATTACTTTATTAAATTAGTACTTTGTCCTACGAAAATTAACTAACAAACAAACTTTGATGTAAAACTCATCTAGTACTTTACATTTTCATAATTAGAATCAAAGCTACTTAACGTCTTATCGAAACTGATATCAATCAACTCTAAAAACTAACATTGATTGATAATTTTATTCGATAAAAGAAGGATTAATTTAAAACACAAATGCAACATTTATTATAAAGACCAAATCTAAAGGACACTGCTCATAATACGGGCAATCAATCACCGTACTAATAACTCAATCAAGATCGAAATCCCACAATCCGTCAATGATTATTCAGTCCCTCATGGACACAATACATCAGAATCAGCACAGATCATGCAATTATTAGACTGATATCAGCAAAGCTATATCTAGACAATGTGACAATAGCTAGCCAATAGGCTAACGACGTCGTCGCTTAGTCCAAATGCAATGCTAACCCTTGAAGATGTGTTATGCAGGAGTGAAATTGTGCCAAATCGTAGGTCATGGGCAATGTTATGTTCATGTGTACATTTTATTTTATGGTGCAAATCGGAACGTGGATGTAGTATACATAAACAGTATGTTATACTTAGTTTTGGTTTTTAAAATTTGGTATTACATCTGTAGTCGCAATAAAGTTGAGTAAAATCGACAGGGAAAGATTAACTACTTAATTACTATACTACGTAACATCGGTTTAGGCGCATTAGGGCTAAATCTCAATAGGTCAACCGACTCCATAATGGACTACTTCTCATTATGGCCGGGGTTGCGGGACATACCTATACCGCGACTCCGGTACACAAAGGGCTACCGAAGGACACCGTGGATTTTAGTCACTACAAGTCTGACAGAAGGCAGGACTCATTTGATAATTTTACCACGGAAAAAAGCATACCTAATACTCAAATGACAAACAGTTTAACTTCTTATAAGTTATAACTGTAATAACAACTCACTTTTCTATTCATAATATCAGCGCGGTCGATATCTGTTCAACTGGTTTACAGTATTCCCCATTTCCCCAAGCGCCAACCAAGGAGACGGTTTTCTTTAACAAATCGTTACAGTACGAACTACGATTACGGACCCGGGTACGTCCTTAAACTACGTCCAGCCACCGAAGGACGGGCAGCAGCGTCCTTTGCAAACTTACGGTGACCCTACTGCGATCCCCAAGCCGCCTGCCAAGCGTGGGGATTATGGCAACCCCCCCCCCCCCATTATTATTGACAACAGAAGCACACGGCCCCCAGTCCCCGGCAGCTCCGCTATTCCTGGTCTGGGTAGCGGATCGGGTAACGGCGGAGCAGGGGGTGCTAAGAATCCCCGGCAGATGCCCCGCTACCACCCCCAACGGACTTTGGCCCTGGCAACACACAACATCCGCACACTGAGGACCGATGAGAAGATTATCGAGCTGGAGGAAGAATTGAGCAAAATGCGATGGGATATCTTGGGATTATCTGAAATCCGAAGAGAGGGTCAGGATACGATAGTTCTAGATTCCGGCAACATGCTCTTCTACCGGGAAGGAGACCGTAAATCCCAGGGTGGTGTTGGATTTCTCGTCCGCAGGTCCCTCATCAACAACGTTGTGAAAGTCGACAGTGTGTCGAGTAGGGTAGCATACCTTATACTCAGAATAACCAACCGGTATTCGTTGAAGAATCTGCAACTCCGGATCAACTGTGGAATCAGGCTAGAAAGCTTTTCGAAACCGCCGTGATTACATCCAAGCCCTCGGTTTCGACTCGTAAACACCAGCATTGGATGAGTGATGAAACCTTCGCCCTTGTGGAAGAAAGAAGAACTTTAAAAGCCTCGGGAGCCAGCATTAAAAGCTTGAATAAAATATCTGCTCGTATTCAGGAAGCTTGTAGGCGAGACCGCAATAACCACCTTCAAAGTGTGTGTGCCCAAGTCGAAGTTCATGCTAATAGACAGGAAACACGGGACTTACATCAGAAAATAAAATCTATCACCAAGACTCTATCATCTAAAACTTGGGCTATACAGAACCCACAAGGCGAAGTCCTGACTGATATAAGTGCAATATCTGACGCCTGGAAAGAATACTGCCAGTCACTTTTCAAAGACCCACTCGCGCACACGTATCAATCGACTGTCCCCAAGAACGAAGAACGAGAGCCAAGTATCCTCAAAGATGAAGTTCGAGCCGCTATCAAGCACCTGAAAATTAGGAAAGCCATAGGAAGGGATGCCATACCCATAGAAACCATCAAGGCATCGGGCGAATACGGTGTCGAAGTATTCCATGCTTTGTGTAACAAGGTTTGGGAAACAGGAACTTGGCCTCAGGAATGGGCACACACTGTTTTTGTTCCTCTGCACAAAAAAGGATCAACAAAGATATGCAGTAACTATCGCCTAATTGCTCTAATTTCACACGCAAGCAAAATTCTACTGCATATTCTGAATGAAAGGCTGAAGTCGTTTCTATCCAAGGAAATCGCTCCAGAACAGGCCGGTTTTGTGAAAGGGAAGGGTACTCGCGAACAGATTTTAAGCGTGCGCCAAATCATCGAGAAGTCTAGAGAGTTCAACAAGCCGACATACATTTGCTTTGTTGATTTTTCTAAAGCGTTTGATTCAGTGAAATGGCCAGTACTGTGGGAAACTCTTCTAGCCATGGGTACACCTAAACACCTGGTCCACCTGCTCAGAAGATTATATGAAGGGGGAACGGCTTCAGTAAGAGCAGATGATGTATTCTCCAGCAATTTCCACCCCAGCGCAGGAGTTCGACAGGGCTGCATAATTTCACCGCTGCTGTTTAACGTTTACACCGAACTTGTTATGAGAATAGCACTGGAAGACTGGCCTGATGGGATCACGATCGGAGGCCATAAAATATCAAATTTGAGATACGCTGATGATACCACCCTCTTTGCAACAACGGTCGACAATATGAGCAATCTTCTTCGTAAAGTGGAGCAAGCTTGCCATGATTTCGGTCTGAAAATCAATCACAACAAGACGAAGATGATGATTGTCGATCGTGCAAATAACAACTCGCCAGAGGTGACTAATATCGCGAGTTGCGACGTTGTTCCAGCCTATATCTACCTTGGTGCACTAATTTCTAACAACGGTGGGTGCGCAGATGAAATCAAGCGACGAATGGCTATCACGAGGTCAGCCATGGATAGGCTCGGGAAAATATGGAGAAACAGAAACATCACAAAAGCCACAAAAGTACGACTCGTTAGGGCATTAGTGTTTCCCATATTTCTCTACGGGGCGGAGACATGGACACTTAGGGAAAGTGAGAAAAAGAAGATAGACGCTTTGGAAATGTGGTGCTGGAGGAAAATGCTTGGCATATCATGGAACCAATTCCGAACAAATGTTTCCATATTAAGCGAACTCGGCGTCAAGCAGCGTCTATCTTCCATCGTTCAGAGTCGAATCCTCACTTACTTCGGACATGTTTCTCGGCGAGGAGACTCGTCTGTGGAACGCCTTGTGGTACAGGGCAAAGTGAATGGCACCAGAGCTCGAGGCAGATCACCAATGCGCTGGACAGACCAGATTAAGGCTGCATTGAATGGTCCCTTACACGAATGTACCAGGAAGGCAGCGGTGCGAGAAGAATGGCGGCGAATTGTGAAGCGAGCCACCACCCCTGATGTGACGACCACGACCACTCTGCCAAGAGTGTAGCGACTAAGAAGATTCGTTGAAGGTCATACAGGTATATGCGCCGACCTCGACACATTCTGATGATGAAGTAGAGGCATTGTATGAGGAGATATCCGAGGTCATACATACCTCCGAAACATACTTCACCGTTGTTATGGGGGACTTCAACGCAAAGGTGGGCGCACGGAATGGCGATGAGTTGAGAGTGGGGCCATTTGGGTATGGGCAGCGGAACCATAGGGGCCAGCGACTGGTCGACTTCATGGAAAAGGAAGAACTCCATTTGATGAATTCCTATTTCCAGAAGCGGCCATCCAGGAAGTGGACGTGGATGAGCCCCGATGGTACTACCAGAAATGAGATCGACTTCATCATGACGACCAAGAAGCGAATATTCAGTGATGTCTCTGTGATCGCCAAGGTAAAAACCGGTAGCGATCACCGAATTGTCAGAGGCACACTGAATATCAATGTCAAGCTTGAAAGGTCTCGTCTGGTGAAGTCCACGCTCCGACCTGGTCCTGCCCACATCCGGAACCCCGAAGACTTCCAACTTGAACTGCACAATCGCTTCCAGTGCCTAACCGAATGCGAAACTGTGGACGAGATTAACAATGGGTTGGTGGAAACTGTCCAAGCTGTGGGGTCCAAGTTCTTTAAGACCCCGCGCCGCAATAAACCTCAAAAGCTCTCGAACGGAACCATCAGGTTGATGCAGGACCGGACCGAGATGAGGCTGCAATCTTCAGCTGATACGTCGGAATATGGCAAACTCAATAGACGAATCTCTAAATCAATGCGACGTGACCTGCGCTCCTTTAGTGCGGCACGGATCAAAGAGGCAATCGAGCGGAACCAGGGCTCAAAAGTCTTCGCAAAGATTTCGTCTATTGGGCAGAGCCAAATGACAAAGCTGAAGATTAACGATGGCAGCATCATTTCGACGAAACCGGAGATCCTAAGGGAGCTTGAGAGGTTTTACGGACAGTTATACACATCAACACGACAACCCAGTGTCGGTACAGCTCGTGACGCAAGAGCTAAACTGACTCGACACTTCACTGAGGATATCCCGGACATCAGCCTGTACGAGATTAGAATGGCTCTTAAACAGCTCAAGAATAACAAGGCGCCGGGTGAGGACGGAATCACAACAGAACTTCTGAGAGCGGGTGGAAAACCGGTACTTCTAGTCCTCCAGAAGTTATTTAATTCCGTCATACTCGAAGGTTCTACGCCAGAAGCATGGCACAGGAGTGTGGTTGTTCTTTTCTTCAAAAAGGGTGACAACACCTTGTTGAAGAACTACAGGCCAATCTCACTTCTGAGCCATGTATACAAGCTGTTCTCAAGAGTCATTACGAACCGTCTCGAACGCAGGTTTGATGACTTCCAGCCTCCCGAACAAGCCGGTTTCCGAAAAGGTTTTAGTACTATAGACCACATACACACGCTCCGCCAGATTATACAGAAGACAGAGGAGTATAATCGGCCATTGTGTTTAGCGTTTGTGGACTATGAAAAAGCCTTCGATTCAATCGAAACCTGGGCAGTATTGCAGTCCCTCCAACGATGTCATATCGACTATAGGTATATCGAAGTGTTGAAGTGTTTGTATAGAAACGCCACCATGTCCATCCGACTTCAGGAAGAGAGCACGAAACCAATCCAATTGCAGAAAGGCGTGAGACAGGGAGACGTTATTTCTCCGAAACTGTTCACGAACGCGTTGGAGGACGTTTTCAAACTCTTAGAATGGAACGGATTCGGCATCAACATCAATGGCGAATACATCACTCACCTTCGTTTTGCCGATGATATAGTCATCATGGCAGAATCGTTGCAGCACCTCAATGCTATGCTCAGCGACCTCAGTATCGTTTCCCAACGGGTCGGCCTTAAAATGAACATGGACAAGACGAAAGTCATGTCGAATGTCCATGTGGCACCCGTACCGGTTGTTGTTGGGAGCGATACTCTCGAAGTTGTAGACCATTATACTTACCTTGGACAGATTGTTCAGTTAGGTAGGTCCAACTTCGAGAAAGAGGTCGCCCGAAGAATCCAACTCGGATGGGCAGCGTTTGGGAAGCTACGTGATATCTTCTCATCGAGAATCCCACAGTGTCTCAAGACAAGGGTGTTTGACCAGTGTGTGTTGCCAGTGATGATATATGGCTCCGAAACGTGGTCCTTGACTGCTGGCCTCTTAGAGAGACTAAGAGTCACTCAACGAGCAATGGAGAGAGCTATGCTCGGAGTTTCTTTGCGGGATAAAATCCGGAACATGGATATTCGGCGAAGAACCAAAGTCACCGACATAGCTCATAAAATTTGCAAGTTGAAGTGGCAATGGGCAGGCCACATCGCTCGTAGAACTGACAACCGATGGGGAAGAAAAGTTCTCGAGTGGCGACCACGGACCGGAAAACGCAGCGTAGGCAGGCCTCCCACTAGGTGGACCGACGACATCGTGAGGGTCGCGGGCAGCCGATGGATGCAAGTGGCGAATTGTCGTTCGGCGTGGCGGTCTAAGGGGGAGGCCTATGTTCAGCAGTGGACTTCCTCCGGCTGTTGATGATGATGATGACGAACTACGATCCTGTCGCTTTATATCATAAGGTGTTAATAGATTTTCTACTCGAAAACTTACTTGTCTGCAAGCAGTCTTGTTTAAAAAGACAAATTGATATTACATTCCTACTCCATTTTTTAACCTGTTCAAAAATATCATTAAGACTTGAGACCTCCAAAAAAGTTACTAGCAAAACTACGCCACGAAAAAAAAATGTTGTTTTAATTAGGTTTCATGCTGCATCATAATGTAAAAGAATGGAGTACTTTGGGAATAATCCAACTTATAAAAATCAATGTATGGGAGATGCAACATAATATATAAAGTACTTACTATAATGAATTAAAATTACGCGTTCATGATTCGACTCTTGCCATTTTTTTTTTCCAATAGGTCTATGCAAAGTGACTACATTTGTATACGTATAATACTGTTGAAGTATACCAAATACTTCACGAAATATCTACAGCAGCAGCACATAAAGACAGTCGTATTAATAAAATTCGTAGCTTCAAAAGCGCGCCAAGCGCACAACTTCTGTCAGTCCGCCATTCAGAGCCGCCATTTCCCCAAGCGTCAACCATAGAGACGGTTTTCTTTCACAAATCGTTACAGAACGAACTACGATCCTGTCACTTCATATCACATTATTATGTTGGTAGTAGATATTCCACTTGAAAACTAAACTTGTCTGCAAATATACGAGACTTGTTTAAAAAGATAAATCGATATTACCTTCCAACCCCAGCGCTTAGTGACAAATGGTTCTGTACTTAGGCTTTAAGGAGAACGGAGAAAATTATAGTGACGACGACGCGACTGAGTGAAACTTTCAGTAAAATCACTTTAAATTAACGAAATGAGTACTAATGAATCGTAAAATGTTTAAAAGGATTCCTTAATCAATATTTTTAACAGTTAATGATTAAAATTAGATAGCTATAGAGCTCTATTGATCGTATGTCACATGACAATAGGCGATGAAATTAGTATATTAAAATTTGCTGCCCTTGGGAATCACAAAGCATGATGATAAGTTGTACCAATTGACAATAATATGCGCGCGGCTCCTATAAAATTTTATTTTTGAAAGTGAAACCAAGTTATCAATTTTCTTTCACCGAATTCTCAATAATTTTCTCACTTTCAAAACTATCCAGTTTATGACTGAAGTAACAACAGTTGAATAATAGCAACAACTTCTCATAGAACATCGCTAGTCGCTACCACAGTATCACAAAATCTACTTCAACTGCCAATTTTTCACAATCCAAACCTTATTACACACATAATTCAATGGAGTCGTCAAACAGCTTGTAAACGTTTCTCGTTATTCATCTATTGATTTGATCACAAGTGTCAGGAGCTTGGGTTTTATAAGAGCCATATAATGCCAATGCCCCAATACCCGAGGGGAAGTTGAGCCCAACTCCGAACACTTTGCCGCCTCACGTCGAGTAATCTATACTCTACTGTCTATAGCCAGCCAGTAACAAGTTGCGAATACTGTTTGCGTGACAATGACATGGCAAATGTTTGTTTGTTGGCGTGTTGGTAGAACATTTTCTTACGGCTGCGGTATTCTTTTTTTAATTTAATTTATTTATGTTATAAAAAAAATGTGCGGCTATTAATTTTATTCTTTATTTAAAATGGTGAATCAGGGGATTATATCTTGTCAATGGATGCAATCGCTTAACTTCGAGAAGACACTAAAAGAAGAAAATCTACCAAATAAAACAGAGTTTTCGATTTTATTTCTAAGATAGACTAAGTTTTTCATACCTATCAACGTTATCAAAGTAAAGTTAAAAAACACTAGTACTACCTACCTTTATTTCTTTAGGTAACGAAAGCGCCAAGTGAAAAGCTATATTTAGGGTACTTGCCATACATACAATGGGTTGTTATGAATTTGATTATTTCCCTTGTTAAAATCAATGCATATTATTTTACAAAGATAATTAACTCATCAAAATTCGGGAGTCGGCTAATAGCGTCAGAAGCAAGTGAAAACTGTATTTTTTATGACGTATTGCTAATTTTAAAAGGATCTTATTTTCGTTAATTTTAGTTCACGTGAAAAAAAAGATAACATTTTTGACGGACTAATTACATAGATTTTTTGAGTCAAAATACCTCATTGCTTTACATGATCTTTCAGCAAATTTAAAGGCCATCATATACTGGTACAGCAAAGCTTGTAGATGTAGCCGTGTGTACCTACAATATCGTTAGTAATATACTTTCGGAGCAATGAACAGACGCCTGGCAGACTTTCCAAGTCAGAACTTTGCCCTTACAGAACCATTTCGTTACAAGGTTGTCTACGATACGAACCACAGATATCGTTAACATAATGTCGCTCATTATAATTATTATTGTTTTTGGTATATTTTTTTTTACAGAGGTAGTTATTAATCTATTAAACAAAGCTATTAAAATACGAGAACCCCTTTGAGAACCCATATTATGAAAGTTACTTTGTAGATTGAAAAAAAATAGACACCTTCTATTACACATACTGTTATTTTCAGTATATATTGTAAGGATTTTAAAAATGAGTGCCTCTGTATTTTTTATATTAATTTTGAAAAATATAGAATTGAAAGAACTTGTTTTAATTTTAAGCAAATCAGAGTTGCAACTAAGGGCTGATTTTTCAATAGCCAGATAGCCTTTATCTTAGGAATTAAAATAGCGGTTTGACATATTTTACATAGATAAGCTGTCAAACCGCCATTTTTATTCCTCAGATAAAAGTTATCTTACTATTGAAAAATCAGCCCTAAATAGTCTGATTTGTATATGGAATTTATGACAAAACAAAATGATAAGCGCCCAAAACAACCAACGCGGTTTTAACCGTCGAAAAAAGGAAGAAGTAGTTCTTAATTCGGCTAATTTATTTTCCAACGACCAATCATTTAAAATAATAACTATTAAAAAACAATTATTTGAAGAGTAACTGGTAGAAAAACACACAGAAACAAAAAAAAAATAGAACACGATCGCAAAAGTCGAAACTTAAAATCACACAGAAATTGCGAGATCCCACAGATAGCAAGCGCAACTTGCGGTGTGGTATATGCAAATTAATTGCAGTATTAGTATTCTTTACATAACTAGTAATGCAGTACCAGTCATTAGCATAAGAATAGGCAAACGATCGCAGAATAAATATTGTATTGCAACTATTTATAACAATTGTGTTGAGTGCAAGTAGGTTTGTTGTTTTGTGTTTTATCGTGACACCAATAATGTCACGTGAGTTGGGTAGAATAATTTGCTAACTTCTAACGGTGTATCTATATCTTTTTTTAAAGGCGTTTTCCCACTGCTGGGCAAAGGCCTCCCCCATGTCCTTCTAGTGCCACGTCGGAATAGCACGCGTAACATGGTACCGGTACCGTAGAAAGGGATTTTGTCAAGGGGAGAAAAGAATAAAGACTAGAACTTTTTTTGTACCTACCAGTTCTGTCTGGTCAAGCTCGCTTCATCTTAGACTTCATTTTTGCTTTAAACTATGTAGATAAGGGGTTAAAAGCAAACACAATATAAATAAAAATATGTAGAAAATGTTCCCATTTAATTTTCCACGTATAAACCGAAAATATCTGGTTGACCGAGCCTCGCAAGGTTTTTAAAATGTCTATATCTTGAGAACCGAGCTTTTTTCGACCTTGATAAATCGATTCCTTGAGCCGAAAAACCCCTAACCTGTAACTTTCATTAAAATCCTTGGAGCCCTTTCCGAGATCCTGATTATATGTATATAAATAAATAGGTATACAAGAATTGCTCGTTTAAAGATATTAGATAAAATAATATCAAATCCTAAAAAAGAAAATTCCGGGCGTACTAGACAACGACGTAAACATTTATCAAACGTATTATTTTGTTATAGATACTTTCTTCTCAAAGAGTACCTGATTTTCTCACGTGGAAATTTCCAAGGATTCACTACGTCTTTGCCGGGGAGATGTGGTCAGGCCACTACGCTTGTTACTACGGCGAACTACTGGCTAAAACCACACGATGGTCGAACTACGCACATATGGATAGTCTGTTAATATCACCTGTGGATCGTACAGGTGATACGGAACACCTCTAAGGCTGGTGTGCGCTCCTGGTACTTTGATCAAATAAATTGGATGTATCGTATGCAAAGTAAAGGATATTAAACTAAGATATTTGACGACTACCTAATACTTATGATGCTATAGTGTAGTACTATTGAGCTTCTTAAATTCAATGCCAGGGTCAGTCAAAATGTTATTGGATTTTTCCACCACAAACTTTCCAAAAACAGTATTGGATTAGAGCCCGATTCATCGAAAATTACTCTATAGGACTTCAACATGAATGACAAAATATGGGTTATCTGGAAAGTTCATTTCTACCACACCAAACGCGAATTACAAGCGTCTTGATATTTATAATTAAAATACTAAAATTAAGCTTCAAATCGACGCAAATCGAGATAATTAATGTTATTAGATTCTAATTACTTGCCATATAAAATCGATGTAGTAACGTACTTCTAATGTGTCAATATACCTTAAAACATTTCTATCACAGCTCGAGGGCAATGACCTACATAATTTTACGCCCATACTCCACAACCTTACTAATCCTAGATTTCCTAGTGAAAGGTCCAAAGTAATCCTTTTAGCAGAAGGATGGAATAAACTCCAATACACATACGTAAATGTCGGAGAATTTTCCTATTTCTTTCACTTTGGGAAAAAAGAAAAGTTGTGGTGGTTTTTTCTAGAGAAAATTAGAGGTTCCGTGAGAGGACCAAGTAATCTTTTTAATGTTAAAGTTACTGATGAAATGAAAGCTAGTAATAAAGTACTAACCGACTTAGGTTTGGGTTTTTTCCAATATTTTTTTTTTTCTGTATCCTTTGAACTTATTTGTAAGGTCTGTTTTTTTTCAGTCAAAACGCCAGAACTATGTCCAAAAGGTATTGGGAACTCTAGAACTAGTGACCGACCGAAATTTCGGTTTCGGTTTCGGCTGGTTTCGGCCAAAAAATCTAGTTTCGGCCCTAGTTTCGGTTTCGGCCAAAATATAGTCGAAACTTTGCCGAAACCGAAACCTGACGAAACTCAAGTGTTCGTGCATTTTCGTGCGTCGTTCGGTAACATTCGTAGCCAACACGTGCTTGCTTGACGGCGCGGCGGGGCCCGGTGCTGTTCGCCACCGTTCATTTAATCGTGAGTTGAGGCTATGTTTTCGAGTTTACTGCCAAGAGTAAGTCTTGTAGATTCATGTAATAATAAAATATATTTAAACTTATCAATCGTCAAGGCAGAAAATATAGATTATGGCTCAGTAGAAGTTAAATAACATGAAAAATAGCAATTTCTTAGAAACCTATTTGTTCCATAAGTTTGCCGTATAACATTAATTTCCAGAATTTGATCCTTATTAGCAACATTATAGAATGGTGTAATAATGTGTGTTTTTTTTCCAAAATCTGCGGTTTGGAATTGGATTCCTGACCAGCACTATTGATTTTTCTAAAATCCAATGATGCAGTTTTCGTTTTCAACAAAATCGGTCTTCAGTCATCCTGTAATTCCTATAAAATTATACATGTTTTCTTAAGTGTTAACAAATGTAAAAAAAAAAAAAATTGAAAATAATCGAAAGTTTACATGTTTGTGTGTGTTTAAATGTTTTAATAAGTTTCGGTTTCGGTTTCGGCCGAAACTGAGAGCTAGGCCGAAAGTTCGGTTTCGGCTGAAAAATCAGTTTCGGTCGGACACTATCTAGAACTCAGCCGTAAGTCGTATTTTTTTCTGCTCTACTAAGAAATGATCAGCCAGTTTCACGAACGTTGGTGCGTAGTACTCGCAAAAAGCGTTCTGTATGACCAGATAAGCGTTGATGAAAAAAGGAGTCAATATGATTTTTTCTCAAAACGAATGCAAAATGTTAGTGTTAAGTAGATACTATAATTACCACGGACTAGCAAGCGCAGCGTAGGACGTCCACCAACAAGGTGGCCAGACGACCTTATAAAGGTCGCCGGAAGACGCTAGATGCAGGCCGCTTCCAACCAGTATATGTGGTGTGGAGATCAAAAGAGGAGGCCTATATCCAGCAGTGGACGTCCTATGGCTGATATGATGATGATAGATGATACATCTCTACTATCGCATTTAGTACCAAAGTTAAACATGTCAAAAGTAACACACTTTTCAAAACTCTCATTTTTCCACATGGTACATAGCCCTTAAAACTTATCCAAGTGTAAATTGGAGCAGATAAAAGAAAATTTTACCCTCATTGTAAAGTTTCTGAGATAAATAGCAGAGTCAAAAAATACAGTCGGAGTAAAGTTAAGATCTTTAATGATTACCTCCAAGTGGACATACTTATCTAAGTTAAAGCTTTTGCTTAATTGTTAAGTATCTAGAGATTTACCCCGGCTTCGCACAGATGCAATTTTAAATTAGAAAAGGAATCATAACACTCAGATTAATGTAGGTGTGTTCTAGTAGTGAAGAACATATGTGTATTTTGAATCTTGGAGATTTATAATTCCTATTTATTCCCGTTGGATCCCACTTCCCACGGGAATATTAATCATAATTCCATTACCTTTTTTAGGCGAAAAAATCATCAAATAAGTCCTCACGCCCTGGTTGGAGCGTAAAGCACTGTCAAGTTTATTACTGATTAAAATCCACCATGTTCCTCCAATTGCCCTTTACGTTTCCGGTTCACGGTAACTTGCTTAGACAGTCCTGACGACCCAATTACATCACTTTGTACTGTTACTATTCTTAACCTATAAAAATAACCGTAAAATTTTAAACCAAGAAAACAAAATAAGCAAGACATGCTTTACTTTGTAAAAGCTGCTTGAAAGTAGTTGAGAATAGCTCGGAATAGCTCAAGCTACATATTATGGTGTGTTAATGCGCTAACCGGCACTTTCGAGCAATAACATGTACATACGGCTACATATGAAGCTATACAAAACTAGTATTTAAGCTGACCGCTCATAATCTGCCTAGCTTTTGTCCCAACCAACGACGATATAATACTAGACTCGTAATAACAGGGGACCGATGTCCGTCAACACATTAGGCTAAAAAGTCTAATATCCGTCTCATTTCGACCACTCCTGTGAGCCGTAAACATACTTTGAGACAGAACAGACCTTGAGTTAGCCAATCACAACGCAGTACCCCGTCCCCCTCGCTTACGTAGTACATCAGCGAATTGACAGAATAGTTTTTGTTCCTTAGGTCGTGTATGCGGAGTCTAGTATTATATCGTCGTTGGTCCCAACTGTACTAACGTATGCAGCTATACAACGTGTAACGTTTAATAGCGCAAAACCTCTCGTAGGTTAACTCGGCCCATGTTACTGAACAATGTTTGTATTATGACATTTGGAAATTCGCAAAAAAAAATGATATTTCATACTGATGGGCCCGATCAATTTCTCATTTTTTTGTAAGAAAAAGCAAAATTTTATCGTATCACTCTGAATAATTATCGTCGTTGGACAATACGACGAATTTTAATAACGTGTAGCGACTGTCAAAGATCTAATAATGACAGCCAGAACCAACCGTATAGTTTCCGAGACACGAAGAAAACTCTATTTATAGTAAGATAAGTAATGATCGTCACCCATCCGCCACTCGACCTGGGCACACGTGGCTTAACCTCGAAAACCGATTTGCGACAGTTATTATTAAGCTAGTTTAGGCTGACCCTTCACTATGCGGAAAGAGCGTAAAAAAGGAGGCCAAGATAAACTGGTTATGTTTTAACTTGATATGTAGCAGTGAGTACAAAGAAACACGACTCTTGTTGTTCAATCGTCGACGAATAAATCTTAAACGCGATCAAAGAAGATAAAATGGCTCTTCAAGGGCACTTGACAGATCGATAAACGCCTTATACGTCGAAATTGCTTTGATATAACAATATGAGAGGAAATACATACAAATGTCAGCATTATTTGTAGCTTCTTTGCTTTTTATCTATTATGTATAACACTCTTTTATTTGTTTCTAGCTTTTCCCCATCGTTTTTTTTTTCCATGGAGGATGAAAATTATCCCAATGAAACGTACTGTTGGGATAATAAATATCCCATGACCTAGTGCAGATTGCTTTCGTAGAAATGAGACGGAGACTGAGTTAATTTCAAACCTAATCATGTTTTTAGTATTAAGCTTAGGTATAATCAAAGACATTAAACTAAATACGAGCAATAGACGGGACATCACGAAGAAAATTATAATCCAAAACTTTTTACCAATACTTACCTATCTCGGGCACGCCGCAATTGCGGCGGTAAGACCCCTCTTTGAGGAGTGGTTGGAGAGAAGTCATGGCGTCCTGACCTACCGCTTGACGCAGGTCCTCACCGGACACGGAAGTTTCGGGAGGTACCTGTGTCTGATGCGAAAGGAGGAGACGCCTGGGTGTCACCACTGCGAAGATCGCCCGGAGGACACGGTGGAGCATACGGTGCAAGACTGCCCAGCTTGGGCGGAGCACCGACGTGTCCTCACGGCTGCGATAGGCGGAGACCTCTCGCGCCCGGCATTGGTTGCGGCCATGCTGCGGGGCGAGACGGAGTGGGAAGCGGTCAGCTCCTTCTGCGAGGCAGTAATGCTCGTAAAGGAGGAGGCAGGCCGCGAGCGAGAGAGGACAGTGTCCTCCCTCCGCTCCAGCCGCAGTGGTAGGCGCCCACGGCGACGGACGTCGCTCGACGATCTCCGGCCACCGTAGGCGCGGGCATGCGGGCAGCGAGTAAAGGGCAACTCGCTGCCCGACCAAGGACCATGCCCGGGTCGACGGCGCGTTGTGTCCCACGCGCGCCTCAAAGAGCGTCAGCATAATGACGGGGCCCCCCTCTCAGAGGGCCAAAGCCTGCCGGGGTCGCGGGATTATTCCCTTACCGTAACCCCGGAACGTAACAGGCTATGAAGGACACCGTGGATTTTAGTCAGTAGAAGTCTGACAGTCCCTCCCGCCCTGCCCGGGGTTGGAGGACTCATTTGATGATTTTACCACGCTAAAAAAAAATAAAAAAATAAAAATACTTACCTATCTTCTGCTCCACCCAGAGTGTACGAGGCGTTTTTTGATGATTTTCAAGCCCAAAATAAAATGGCTTATGTCTAAACTGCTTAATTTTAAGTTTAAAATATAATCAGTCTGATGTAATCCCAACCCGTTACACGTTAAAATAAGTTCGTGTTTAGCTGGTTTAGCTCTATTGATTATTCTGTGGGGACTGCAAGCAACTTGTTTGATTTTGAAGGCGTAATCTCCAAAGGGTGGCGTAATAGTCTCTCCTCCTTTAGTAGGTATACATACTTACTTACTGTTACTCTGTTATTTACAGTAGTTTTCATCATTTTTCGTGCATAAATTCTCATTACTCTCCATCTTATTTCAGTGTATTTAAGAATCATATGTGTAAATACGAATAATTCGGAACTAATCTTTAAAAGTATCTGCGCCATTGTCTTTTGGTGTTGTAGGCTTCACTTCAAGAAAAATAGAATTGTTTGAAATAGGTAACTTTTTAATAGAGACCCGACAGAACTCATGAAATCCAAGACCAATAATGACTGTTCTTTTAAATAAAACCTGACCTCAAATAAAGCACCAAAATCACTGGCACAAAACACCTTCGAACACGGTTCTTTCATAAATCGAACTCGAGACACGCACCGTTAGTTTCAAATGGCGCGCTTTTTTAAACGAATTCTAAATTCGAATAAGTCTTGCCAATCAATTAACTGGCCAGTGCTCGGTGTTACACGGAATTAGGGCAAAGCCAACGCTCCGTGCTCATATTAGATGTATCACTTGACCAACATATCATGAGACGTGGTAGAATTTGAAACTACGGTTAATTATACTGAGTTTGACAGGTGAATAATAATTTTCTTAGCAAGCAGCGCCACCTCTAAGTCTCAAGTTATGTTGGTCGTATCATACGTGAGGTGCCCTTAATCCGGTACTGCACAATTTGTACTACGATTTATGTAAGTGTATTATGTACATATATGGTAACATAATGATGAAATGTACTGAATACGGTCAATATTTAATGGGAAATCAGTTTAATTTGTGAAGATAGGGTTATTCACATCCGAAAGTTATTGAGGCTCAAAATGCCCCGGCCCTTACAACGTACTTATGTGGTGGTAAAATTTTATGGCAGTTCCTGTTGGGTGTAAGGCCGTCTTTTTGTGTCAGAGGTTGAGTCATAACCCACCACTCAGACCCAGTACGGGTCCGTCAAGGGTCCGTAGAGGAGACGTATTAATTCTTAACAAGCTCAATTCTCCAAACTAGACTAATGATTTGCTATTTTCAGTACCATACAAGACCCACTGCTGGACAAGACCAGCCCCGTAGCACTCCAGTTTCTTTTTAAGATGTCAACTTGAACCAGCAAACACATAGCACGTCCGGTATTCTCGCCAACTGTTTCTGGAACGATGTCCATAAACAGATTTCGATTCCGGCTCCTTTGCTTGCGATAAATTCTCATTTCGTCATCGATCAAATTCTTAATTGCATAAAAAAAACTCCAGGTCCACCATTTCTGTGCTAGCCTCATCCATGATATACCCGTAATGAATGGCAACAAGTCAACAACGAACGTCATCTGCCCATCTGGCTACCGTTCAACGAACACTTCTCGTTTTTGAACACCACAGCTTTACTGCTCAAAAATAAAAATAAAAAAGCAAATAGAAGGTCAATTTATTTTCCGTGAAACAAAAATCAAAGTCCAAAAATTCAAATGAAGTCTGTTACCATAAATGGTGTTAGACTTTAACAAGATTGGAACCTAATAGCCTGAAGCAAATAATATCTGACGCCTAATGTGGCGACGCAAAAAGGCACTATTAATCAAACGTCAAACCGTAGATGTGACACAGCCTCCATTCATAAGGCCACGCCCAATGTGGCATCTGCTTCCTTACCTTACAGTAATAAAGCAGAAATAGGGGGTTGTAGGATTTATATATCTACGTTGAAGAGATTGTGAATTAGATTTAACTTAAACTTTAGTTAGCTAGTTTTGACTAACGGCCGTTCCCAATAAACAAACTATCTCTGGTTTTGCCTTACTTTCTTTTTTTTTTATTAGCGCGGTAAAATCATCAAATGAGTCCCGGGCAGGGCGGGAGGGACTGTCAGACTTCTACTGACTAAAATCCACGGTGTCCTTCAATAGCCCTTTCTGTTCCAGGGTCACGGTAAGGAAATAATCCCGCGACCCCGGCAATCAGAGATCGAAATAGTTTTTTTTCAAGTAGCTATCAGGCAAAACTAGAAAAAAGAGATAAGTAGAAATAGTTTTTTATCTCTATTATTTCTTCAAGTCAAGAAAAGATCCTTGC
The DNA here is from genome assembly GCA_036375495.1 of Agrotis segetum. Lineage (NCBI taxonomy): Eukaryota > Metazoa > Arthropoda > Insecta > Lepidoptera > Noctuidae > Agrotis > Agrotis segetum. The sequence goes on from JAQSVV010000432.1 coordinate 137,444, forward strand.
ATCCATCATGCATCAAGGAGTTTACATCACAATATTCACTAAAAAAAAATAACACAACTAGTAAACTATCGATTTCTTAGCAACACTCTGAGGACCGAAACAATTATGTATGTATCTGTAGACGTGTAGTTCCGATAGGGGACGACAAAGGGGTCCCGTCCCCCACAGAGGCATTGGATACCCCAAACAATACTTACTTGCTCGGTTTTTTCATGTCATGTTCTCTATAGTGACGAGGTAAAACTGTTAAGATAAAGACATTTTTAAACACAAATATTACCCATATTTGATAAAGACGAATAAAGACGTTTTTAAACACAAATATTACCCATATTTTGTGTTTAAAAACGTCTACTTATAGGCTAAAGGGAGATTATTTGGTGAGACAGTCAAGTCAGTGATAGAGTCTTAAAAGTCTCTCAAAACGTTACCTATGCATGCAGGAATGAGAAACGATGCAACTAGTTCACCACTAAAGTGGACAAGACGTAGTGACACATCATTTCGCGTTACAGCACGCATAGGTAACGTTTTGATAGATTTTTAAGACTATCACTAAGTTGCCTGTCTCACCAAATAATCTCCCTTTACCTTACAACTTTATATAACTTACGACTTTGGTATACAGGCGACTATCGTAATAGATACAAATACATAAGGTTCGTACAATGGCACGCGTCAATGGATTCAAAAATCGTGAGGTGAAGTCTCTACAGCTTGGAAAATTAAAGTAGAAAACCGGAAGTCGCCACTGTGCTCTCGCTACCAGCACTTTGTTTTTTTTCCACTTATTCCTTTACTTTTATTTCACAATAATAAATCTAACAATCCTGCGTTCTTTGTTTACATCAAATACCAAAAAAATTAAAATGTTGTCAGCAAACAAAAGATTAGTTCCGTTTCAAGACGTTCTGGCCAAGCTGTGAGTTGGTTTTTGGTCACTAAGAGTCTGCCAGAGCCTTCCGTTCCGCACAAAGTAAAAGGACTCATTTGATGATTTTGACACTCGAAAAACAGTGCCTGCGCCGACTGAAGGAATAATTAAAAAAAAAACATGCTAAATCGCTAAAATTCAGTTCCACCCAGGGCGGAAGAACAGTCTGAAAATTTCGGACCTAAAGGAATGATTAAAAAAAATAGATACTTAGTAGAAGGTATAGAAACTAACCTTTTGTCATTTAAAATGATCAGAAATATTTCATTCATAATAATTCAGGTTAAACTGGAACCCTTATTTAAATATTTCAGTAGAACAAAACTATTACAGTTTACGTTTAACAAAATAGTAACATTAAAAGACTTTCAATTATTTGAAATGCTAAAATTGTAACGACTCGACTCCTGACATTTACTCTTTATGATTTGTCCTTCACTTTCTTTAGGCCTCCTACACTTCCCAGAATTGTCCAAACGGCTTTAATTTATTTAGAAAAGGCACGACTACAGTCCCAGCTACGAAGTGTAGTAAGCCTAATTGTTAATTTATAAATGCTTAGAAGCCACGTTGTGAACAATACGCCACTGCTTACCATTACGGTCGGAATGTAGTCTAAACTTATGTTACGGTACCAATTTATATTCACTTGTTTTTTGAACAAATTTATTTTTACCACCTCTACGGCTTTCACGTAAAGCATAATATCCGTAGCGCTGAATCCAAATTGAGTTTGGCGACCGCAAATATAAAGTTGTATTTGCCTAAACATAGAGTTGGAAGTTCGACACTTGGGATGATCTTTATGACTTAGCAATAAGGGTCATTTTCGATTGTTTCAGTGCCTAATTGAGAGGGTCCTGTCAGAACTTCGTGGTGGCCACTGATGGGATGAGTCACATCACTATCAACGTGCATTCTTGGGACGTATCCGTTTCTAAGTTATTTTTTATTTGGTTACCGTTTGAACTTGTGTCGACGCGTTTAATAGGTCATCAACATGACTGGATACATCTTTATTCTTTACACGGGTTTATGTAACTTGAAGCTTTGATAATCTGAAAATACCTTTATTTGGTCACATCTGGGCTACATCCACATCTTACTACAGATTTGTGTATGTTAGAAAGTATTTTTTTATCCTGTTTATGTTATCTAGTTCATAATTATTTTCATTAAAAACGGTCAATAAGCAAATAATAAAATAAGATAAATAGGAATACAGGTCGGCCTACTGTTGCTATGTAAGAAACTGTTCGTATATCAATCGAGTTTAAAACCGACTCCTTTTTTGAACTCAGTTAAAAATCCATAATTAAAAAATTAACACCTCATCAAGCACTTCCACTAGTTACCATTTACCTACTTACGTCAAACACATAACATAAAACCAATAAGTATGGCTTAAAAAGTTAAAACCAATTTAAAGTATTCACACCAATTAAAAGAATGAATATTCATTTACAAACTGAACAATTCTAGCTCACTATAAAAACTTATTAAAAAAGATTAAAAGAAATAAAATGTTAACAAGATTTAAGATACGATGTTAATTATTTATTGATTAAATTTTGTAACTATGTACTTAAATACTTATTAAAGACAATTTAAAGTTAACAAAGAACTTTTACATTTAAATTGTCTAGTTAATTAATGATTAATTTTAAATAAATAACGTCACAGTTATTAACTGAATCACCAGTTTATAACTGATTTTATCTTGTTTATAAAATAAAAGATCATTTTTTGACGTAGACAAAGGTTTTTACAAAGTCAAAGCATTTATTTCAAATAAGTCATCTAATGACCAATGAGCACTTTTAATTTGAAACGTCGAATTTAAATGAAATGGGATGGGATTGATTGATTCTACTTTGCAGACTGTTAAGGAGCTTGTAGCGCCATCTAGTACGCCGCACACAAACTACTCATCGGGTATAGGTCACGCAAATTCTACATCGCGTTTCGTTAGTTTAGATTGAGTATGTGAAATAGAATAAAATCATAATATTAGTTACAAATTCAAATTAATATAAAAATAATTATGACTAAAAGAGTAGTAGATCATATCTTCTGGTCCTGTATCATGAAATACATTATAATAATATGCTGAATATTCTATTCACTATGCCCCATGCCTGTATGTGTATATGGTTAAATGGGCCTGTAACTATTTCTAACTAGTATACAAAATACATAACTGTAAAGAGGGGTTTAGACAGGAAAAAAGATTTAGTTACTCTACAAGTCTGACAATTTTGCAATCCAAGATATTTTCATCTGCAAGAATTGTAATTGATGTCAATAAATAGAAAATATGCGTTTTCTAAACTATTGATTAAAAAAGTAACTACAAATTAATTACAAACCAAAAATAAAGTACCTAAATGTTATTTTTTCTTTTAAAGATAAAACAAATACAAGACCAAGATGATGGTAATAAAAAGAAAAGCTTTTACAAGACCTGAGACTAATTTATTAAACGTCCAAATACTTAAATTAACAAAGAACTTTGTATTCATAAACACAATCTAGATTCTAGTGCTTACAAAACGAAGGTCTTCCAAGATTTCGACACTATTTTATATTCCAGACTTGTATAACATGTAAATAAGATATTATTTTATGTTGGCATTGATTGAAAATGTTAAAGCCTTGTAAATTCAATCCTCATTATTACAAAATATAAACAAATACACAGTTTTTTTTTTGTGAAAAAATGTTTTTGTGTCATTAGGGGATTATTATTTTTTGAGGCGTTTACTACTCTTGGCCTCTGTCCTTAAATCAAGACCAAATTGACAAGTGTAGAACACGCCTTAATCATCATGATTATCAGCGTATAGCAGCCCACTGCTGGACATAGCCTCTCAAATCGCACGCCATTTCAAATTCAATCGATCACCGGCTACTCTCATTCGGCTGTAACCGGCCGTCTTGCGTCCCTCGCTTTATTTAGATCAAAATCAAAATTTTTCTATTTCATAATAACAAGTGTAATTATAAAACGTTGAAAAATAAGTGCATGGTGCGAATGGTCGTTTATATATGTAGAAGAGCTGGCATAAAACTCTATGAACCCATGAAATTATTAAATAGTCATGTTTATCCGTGGTACTATAGATAGCCACTAGGTAGGCCGACGACATCGTGAGGGTCGCGGGCAGCCGATGGATGCAAGTGGCGAATTATCGTTCGGCGTGGCGGTCTAACCTAAACGGTGAAGGAAAACATCGTGAGGAAACCGGCATGTCCTAGAACCAAAAATTCGAAGACATGTGACATCCACCAATCCGCACTGGGCCCGCGTGGTGGATTATGGCCCACCCCCTCTCACAGAGAGGAGGCCTGTGTCCCAGCAGTGGGAACATTAATAGGCTGATGATGATGATGATGATGTGGCGGTCTAAGGGGGAGGCCTATGTTCAGCAGTAGACGTCTTCCGGCTGATGATGATGATGACTATACATAGATAGAACTCGTACTATGCAACTATTATAAACGTTATTTTGTGCCTATTTGTTGTATGTTTTTTGTCTCCTGCTTGATTTCGAGGAAATGGACACTACGTGTTTTCCTACTCCTCCACTATGCTTTTCTGTTTATTTTCGTTGCAGGATTCAAGATAGTAAAATTCTTATTCCGGGACTTCGTTGAGCTTCATTGTTTTGGCGCTTTTCTGGTAGTCACCACTGTTGATTCTGGCTTTAGGGGTTTACAGTGCTTTGTGCAGACGGCAAAGCGTCTAATATTAGATTAATTTGGAAGAAATCATGCGTCTGAAGACAAGGATTGACTTTAATCCAGTTGGGTGAGGCCAATGCCCACTTTGACCGTCAGAGCAATGAATTGCGACCAACTAAATTGATTGACTATCAAACATACAATCAACATAAGATTCGATTTTGATCAAAGTTGGAATTGGATCTAAATAAATTTATTTCAGGCCCTGTGATTGACCTACAGCAAAAGGATTACTCTTATCTATACTCACGTTACTATTAGTGGAAAAGCAGTTCTGCCTATCAGGTCATCCTGCTAATAATAATTATTACAAATGCGAAAGTTTGCGATGTATGTGTATGTAGGTATGTTTGTTACTCTTTCACGCGAAAACCACTGAACGGATTTGACTAAAATTTGACACAGATAGTTTATAACCTGAATTATAAGATTGAATAGTTTTTATCCCGATTTTATGTCCCCGTGGGATAATTTTCTAGTTGTAGCGGGTGATGCCGCTGGCAACAGCTAGTCTTATATATTTTCACACCTAAATAGCTGCACGAATATAGATGAAATAGTGCAAAGGTAGGTAAGTTAAGATATGTCTAAATGTCTTACCATACCTTCCTTTGTGCCATGTTTCAACTAAAGTTGTGTATTATTATGCTACTTGGTAGGTACTTACATCCTGCTCAGGTGAATAAGTTAGATATTGGATACTTTTAATCTCGGTAGTACTGTAGGTAGGTACCTATACAAAGTATCCTAGGCCAATGTGTATGCTTTCTTTTCTTTGATGTACAGGCCTAATTACCTATGTATAATCCGGTATTGTATAGATATACCTTAATAATACACATTGTCGGTACATTTACCTAAATAGTTAAATTAACACTTTGACAGCGGATCACGATCTCAGCTCGGCATTAATATTTTTCTCGTATTCGCGAATCACGAATAGCACTCGTCATCGCCTTTCTTACTGTTTGTTAGAAAAACGCGACGAAACTATTTCGACCCAGTTGTATGATCAATAGTTAAAGTAACTATTGTCAGAATATAAAGTAAAATGAATTTAACAAATATGTAGTTAATATAACTGCTAATCAAACAAAACAGTAGTTAACACAAATTAGTTGACTACCTAAATTAACCAAAGCCAAAACCAAAAACCAAAAAGTTAACCGAACCAAAACCTAACTTAACGGTGGTCTGGTCAGCATCCGTTGCCCAAACACGTGTTACAAGGACATTCACAGTCGCTCCACTGCCTGCGACCACAGATTACGTCACGATATGACGCTCTGCTACCAGAACTAACCTCAGACGGAATCAAAGGTGACGTCATCATTAGGTTTAGGTCATGATAAAAGATAAATATATTCTAAACTAGCTGTTGCCAGCGGCTTCACCCGCTCGAAACAACTCGAAAACTATCCCACGGGAACATAAAATCGGGATAAAAATTATCCTATGTGTTAATCCAGGTTATAAACTATCTGTGTACCAAATTTTAGCCGAATCGATTTAGTGGTTTTTGCGTGAAAGAGTAACAAACATCCATACATCCATACTTACAAACTTTCGCCTTTATAATAGTAGTAGGACTATTTGATCACCCTGTGAGGTCCCTCAGGTAATTAGCGAAATTGCAGGAAATGCTTATCTTTCCCCATGAGAGTTATATGGGGTGACTATTAAGGGTTTCATCAAGATTCACCATGTCCTTTAGATAAGTATTAGAATTAACCAGAAATCAACTAGAACTCTATGAAACCAAAAACTTTTTTTTTTTTAATAGGGGTTCACTAATCTGTGCTGTGCTACATAATATGCGAAGGTACGAGTAATTATAGTTTGTCTGTCATCCTTTTTACGCCATTTGGTTTAATTTATTAATTAATAATAATAATGGGTAGACCATCATAAGTTTCTGTGATTAGGGGCTGATTTTATAATAGTCAGTTATCTTATAACTGAAGAATAAAAATAGCGGCTTGACATATTTTCTATAGATGAGCTGTCAAACCGCCATTTTTATTTCTCAGTTTTATGTTATCTGACTATTGATTCATTCAGCTCTTAATTTCTAAACTCTGTTCTATGCGGACAAAGCTAAATATAATACAACTTATTTGAATAAGAAACGTCATGAATAAAACTCCGTAGCAAGTCAAATAACTGCTAATAAAAACTACTTACACAATTTTAACAAGATACTTCACAAAATCTAATTATAGACATCACCATGTGAAGTGCACTGTGCAACGAACACCGTTAACAGGTGGCCAGCGCTGGTTAAACGCTTTTAAAACAACCGATTACCTATCACAGCAATCCAACTTTGTTATAATCAAATTTAAATATCTACACATGAAATTGAACCCTGTACTAAAGGAACTAGGTTGAATTTTACTTGTACAAACGACCCTAGTAAAATAACAGGGAGCCCTATTGTTGCTTACGCAAAGATGTAATCTCTTATTTTATTATTACCTGACTGGAAAGGGACACTGCGAGGCCCTATAATAAATTTTGGACTTTATCTTCTACAAAATAAAGTTCAGGGTACGTTGCCCGCGTTTTAATTACATAAGGTTCACTTTAAATACTTAAACGCTGTGAAGCGGTCTATGCCGTGACGTGTCAATTTTTCTCAGTTTTTGTGAAATATGGCGAGTGACGTCACAAGCTTACAGTATGGGAATGGCGGGAGATGGAGGTAATAAAATTATGTCCAGCGTATACACAGTGGCGGATATGGGCCACTATGTTATGTCCACTGAGGGATTCATAATTACTTGAACCTAGACGTGATATCTAGGCATGTAGAATTGTGTACATTTTATGCTATATGGCACGATATCTGGTGAAAGTAGCGGATAAAAGTTCTCAATAAATGAATAAATAAGTAAGTAAAAGTACTCAATAAATAAATAAGATTAAGTTTCCAGGAATACAGCCGTTTGAGGAGTTCGCTCGGTAGCAACATATGTATTAGATATTTTATAACACTGCAGTCCCCGACAGAGTTAACTAAACCGTTTTATAGAGAATAAAAAGTAACACATGATGTTTAAATGTTTAAATTAAATGAATTTATTTTATAAAAATGTTGGTACATGACTCACTCCTTTCTATTCCAAATGTATTTTAAAGTAACCTAAATTCGGTGCTAATAAAATATTTGATTTGGTATCTAACAGTTCAAAAATCAAAATGAAAACCCATCTTCTCTAACATTTCCTTCGAATATTCAAACGGTACCCATTACAAATAAAAACACACATATCCTTCTATCCACCAGTTACCAATTTTCCTAATAGGATTACCAGGGAAACAGTCGCTTGAGGAGTTCGCTTGGTAGCTAATAAAGATATAAAGATATTGTAATACTGCATTAGTGATGTGCGATTCAATCTGCTACTGCTACAGTATCGATACATATACATACTCTGATATTTCGGACAGACGTTAACGAATCCAATACTTAGATTGTAACTAAATTACAGGTATCGTAAAAATAGATGATCAATTGGCCATGCCAAATAGTCATTATTTACACGAACAAAAAAATTGAAAGAATACAGAATGAGCCAGAAAGTACAGAAAGCACAGAAAGATAGTTTAAAGAAAATTTTCGGACGTAAATTTTATTTTAAACGTTGCCTCTTATTTCTCCAGCAACGCGTTATTACACTTGCGTTTACAAACATTTAAACTCACACGAACAACTAGACCTTGAACAACTACATATATGTCAAATTCCTAAATATTTGTTACGTGCGGTAAACGGTAATCTAACCCGCAACACGCAGTGCAGCAAGCAAATACTTAGCCACTGCGCCAACAACCATATTATGCTATGAGTACGTTAGAATGCGAGTTAACCTTTGAAAAGTCTGATCGAAGCTATTCGATACAATCTTAGAATCCGTAAAGTATCGATAAATGTAAATATAGCACATCCATATACTGCAGTCTCCGAGACAGATTTCTAAACCGCACAATAAGCCTTTTTGCTGAGTTTTCTTAAGTCTTTTACAACTTGCAGGAAGAGATTAACGCCTGACACAAAATTCCCTTTCATTGCGGAAAGTAAAAGTAATTACGATTGCTTAATGGCGAAGTGCTAACTAACATCACCGTCGATTAGATGGTGTTCTGTTCGAATCTTCGACGTTTGTACTTGGTCTGATTTATTTACGTAAGTGCCTCCTACCTGCCCGGTACCCTTGGTAAATAATATTATTGATTATTCTAAGTTCCGCACGCGGTTTTGTTCACGCCCTTTCTCAATTCCATCTATCTATGTACCGAAATTCGTTGCAAACGGTCCATTAGTTTAGACGTGAAAGCGTAAAAACAAACAAGCCCACTTTCAAATTTTTAATATTAATAAATCTGCAAATAAAAAGAAATTACTATATTACTGTCATAAAGCTCAAACTGGCTAGAGGCAAAGAATATTTACATTTTAAGTAATGCCTACTACTACGACCATTTTCAGAAATAATACAGTCAACCGACTCTTGTTTACGTCAAACTTTACCTTTATTTCAGACAGGACAAGGTAATAAGCTATTTAACTAAACAAAACCAGATAAACACGAAAATTACAAAAGCTACGAACAAAAGTTTTCCACTTTTTCCACCGGACTCATATGATCAAACATTTTATTTTTGAAAGTGGGACTGCCCCGGAGAGTAATTTGCTACCCGTACCGATGAAAAATACACCCGATCCATACTCATAGGGCCTATAAAAAAGTGGCGAAACATGGATAATGCCGATGTCAAAGTTCACCGATATTGTTTGGCGTAACCAAGGGTAACTGGGAAACACGCACTAAAACCTCTAGAGGCATTGAATTCAACTTTGCTCTTCAATTTAATCATTAATATTAATAAGAAAGGTTAAATAGTGTGAACAAACTTATAATCCCACGCAGTTGCTACGATAACAAAAGAAACGATGATCATTTTATGGAGGCGTCGTTTAACACCTAGCGCCATCTTGTGGCGAATAGCGGGAAGTATTTAATGGCTTCGTGCTTGGTGAATTTTTTTTGTTTTTATTTGACTAGCAAAGCAAATCTAGTTACAGGATTTAGTTGAAATTGTTATTGTTTATTTAATTTTAACTAAGTACCTATATAGTTTCACTTGTTTCCGGATAATTTTGATTTTTGTAAGTTATCTATATATTTTTTGTAATCACTGAGCTGCTAAAAAATTAATACAGATTAACTAAATATCTATAGTATCGCATCATATTGAGTAGGTACGTATGTATTAGACTTTAAGTTAAAAAATATATAAAATACCATTGTAGGTACTGTTTTTGATCGTTTTTGCAGGATTAGCGCAACTAAAAGTTAGAAAATATCTTCATACCATCCTAAGACAAATTCTCACAACATCCAGAAATGCAAAAAACACAGAAACTCATATAATCAAACAAATTAGTTAACCTAAAACCCTTACAAGATATTTCTACGAAGCCGTTCTGCGGTGCGGCGGGTCGACCAACAAGTTGGCGAACAAGTCGTACGACCGATCGTCCGACAAATCGCAGGTTCATTTTCTCCGACGTGTGTTGAGCATCGTCGACGAACACGGTAGGTACAAAATGTATTGTCATTGGACGCAAACGTGTTGCTTTTTTATGACAGCGAGAGAAGATTTACGCTAAATTATCTTGTAATCTTTGTGAATTTGCTTTGAATGTCCCTATTTAAGGTAAAGAGTATCGCTGTGGTTTTTTTTTATGTAAAAAGTTAAGGTTCCTTTATAGTAATGATATGATTTGTACGTGTATTTTGCTTGTACAGTTGTACTTCAGGTAAACTTTAATCAATATTAGGTTCAAGTAATTAATGCCTGATGAGGATCACAAAGCGACCAAAAATAAAATAGAATACTATTTAAGTACACCATACTAATTAAGTACAGAATACATCCAATTAACAATGGGAAGGTACCTTAAAACTAACTCTATGTACCTTCCTAAATCACTTCTCTTCTCATTTTTTATCTGATTTAGAATTTAAATTTAAAAATTATATATATACGCTATAAGTTAAACGTAACAGAAAAACGTAACAGAAGCGCTTTTTAAACCTGAAATCAATAAATTGTCGCTTCAAACGAGCATGCTAACAAAGATATAGTGTTTATCAACACATCTATCTATAACTCCATAAGTACATCAACATGAACGCCATTTACCTACCATGTTCACTTAGAATAAAACAAAATGAAAAATACTCTCGTCTCCGCAGGCTTATTCTACGAGAAAAAAGCTAAAATGAACGATCTGTTAGACGAATCACAAAGCTTAGCAGATGTTTAGCATAAATTACGAATTCATTGAATACTAAAATACCTACCTCGAGACTGGCTAAAGAAATAACCGTGATCCTGGAACGTAACGGGCTATGGAAGGAACGCTGTGGAGTTAAATATTTGAATGGATTTCAATCAGTACGAATCTGACAGTCCCTTTTCGCTACACATGTAAGTGAAGGATTCTTTTGATGATTTTAACACGTTAATGAGAACCTCCTCCTTTTTTTGAAGTCGGTTAAAAAAGATGGTAGGAACTTGGAGTAAGGTTTAAAAACAATCTTAATAAAAATGCCAAAACATCAGTGTCTCAGAAACTCAATCCGATTTTTGTCACTTTGTATTTTATTAAAACAATAATTCATAAAGGAAACTTCGCCGTCGACAGATGAGTGAGTTATGGATATTTATCCAATACTCGAGAACTGAGGGCTAACCGATAAATACACCCGTCCGAGAAAACGTAAACTTATCGGCTCACAGCAACCTACTTAAGTTTCTTATGTTTAGGTACCTACTTACCTATTTATTTTCCAAAAATTTAATGTGTTCTATAAATATAACCTTGTTAAATCATTGTTTTATACAAATCAATAATTGTAGTACCTAATAAATAATATCTAATATCTTTAAACGAGCAATTCTTGTATACTTATTTATATATAATCAGGATCTCGGAAACGGCTGCATGGATTTTCATAAAAGTTACAGATTAGGGGTTTTTCGGCTCAAGGAATCGATTTATCAAGGTCCCAGGTTCGAGAAAAACTCGGTTCCCAAGATATAGACATTTTAAAAACCGTTTGTTTGTTGCTTCCTCCCAACAACGACTTAATAGTTTTGGGTAATATTTGAAAAGCTACAAACTCTACAGATCGGAGCGAGCATTATTGCTCAAAATCTAATTCAAAACCAAAAACAGTCACGTCACCGTTGTTGTAGTGATTCTCTCCAATGATCAGCATCCAATTACTGTCAAAGGTCAAATATATTCTTACCTACATTACTTAACACGTGACTACTGCCATCTGATCTCCGCAATTCAGACCCCAATTATTGAAGGATAGAAAATATCCCTACATATTTATGATTTTTTGGTAAAATTATCATAGGAGTCCTGAACCCTGGGTGGAGCGAAAGTGACTGCCAGACTCGAAATAAAATAAAATCCACGATTTCTCTACAATCACACTTTACGTTGATGTCCTAGAACCAAAAATTCGAAGACATATTTACGTGACATCTACCAGTACGCACTGGGCCCGCTTGGTGGATTATGTATGGCCTACTCGGGCTACTTACTCTCTCTCAGCTAGAGGAGGCCTGTGTCCCAGCAGTGGGAAAATTATAGGCTGATGATGATGAACACTTTACGTTTCGTTTCCCATAGCTTCTAGCAAATCACACGCATTGATTATTTTATAGATCACCGAGATCTGTTTCGGAAAACATGTAAAGGAAACCTAGACTAGATCAAAGCTATGTCTGAGGCATGTCGGGTTCTCAGAGACGGCTTTATAAACTCTGATACCAGAGAAAAGCCACATCCTCACACAAATAGAAAATAAAGATGATATCCCTACAATATTAGACTTAAACTAGATTAGTATTTGAAATCCACACCATAAGCTGTAAAAGTGTCAGTAATTAATTGGACATTAACAGAAATCTTTCAGTTTAGCACTTTTTGTAAGGGAAAGTCTGAACATTTCAATTCTGCTTCCAAAAACTCACGAATTTCGGCTCCCAAGCAACCGCTTTTAGTCGAGCAATTCAAAAAAATGAGTCGTTGTCTAGACATCGCCGCGATTGCCGCGAACACGAGAAAAGGAAAGTTGTTTTTCTTTTGTTCAACATTTAAAAGAATGTTAAATTACCGCCAAACCCGAGAGAAGCGGCTGACAAAGATGTAAACGACGTAGTACGAAGCTTAGCTACATATCTTCTCCGCTAAGGAGTAGCATTGAGCCCCATTGTAAAGGGGGCGACCGACCCCTATCGGTATTTATTGAACACCTCGAACAATACGACCCCGGACTACGTTTCCGAACAGAAAAACCGACTCTGCTTAACGGCCCCGCTGTCAGGAACAGACAGCTTTGTTTGTTGCCAATTGATGCTGGTTTGTTTAATCAATCAGTCAATTAAAGTTATCCATGGCAAATATTAGGTGAAACTTCCCGAAAATTGGCTGTAACACTCGGTTTTTATAATCCCTTATAGCCTACCTTTTTACCCGACTGCGCGACGCAAAGGAGGGTAATGTGTTTATCAGTCTATGTATGTATGTATGTATGTAAGTATGTATGTATGTATGTTTGTTTCTATGTGGCGTTCTAGAGACCAAACGCGTGGGCCGATTTTGATAATTCTTACGTCAATCGATTTGTCTTAACCTTGCGAGTGTCACTAAAGACATGACAGTAATCAATATTCACCACAGCGACAACCAGACGCCATATTGTCAAAATGAAAAAAAAAAAAGTCGATGAACTATGACATGTGGGGTATCGTTGAATAGGTATTTTAAAATCATCTTTAGGTTCCCTTAATCGTTTTTCATTTATAATAATAGTTTAGGATATATGACGATTTAAAGTTTTAACAAAACAATCATTTTCGCTCATTTTCTTACTTACCTATTGATTTAAGTTTTTATGTCTAGTACTCGTAAATAAACGGTTTTCCAACCAAAAAAGAAACGGTGAATAAGCATGACGAAGAAATATTTTGGGATAAAAAAAATCTAAGAATACACAAGCACCAAGGAACTACTTTGCACCGAGCTGTGGTTGACTTAAGTTCACGCATTTTTGCTAAAGGTCTTTCATCAAACATAATTATGTAGCTTTGAGCCGAGTTAGGTCTCTAGAGAGACTAATTCACACTAATATTATAAACTAAAAAGTATGAAATAAAAAAAATAATTTAACGAAAAACAAAAAACCCGACTGCGTTAAAAATACACTAAAAAGAAAGAAACAAGCCCAGTAGTTTAGAATTCACTCATTCACACTCACAGTCGGGGCCCATTCAAATTATACCAATCAAATCTTCCCAAGGGGCCCCGACTGTGAGTGTGAATGAGTGAATTCTAAACTACTGGGCTTGTTTCTTTCTTTTTAGTGTATTTTTAACGCAGTCGGGTTTTTTGTTTTTCGTTAAATTATTTAGGATATCAGGTCATTCATAACAAAATTTTACGTCAACGATAAAAGTAAATAAAATGTTCCACACACATACACTTGCAGCCAACACCCATATTAAGGGCGTGCCAGACAAAAACAGAGTTTTTCGCAACCCTCGTCATGTGAACGCTAACTTATTTATTTCAGCCGGATAATCGGAGAATTATTTTCAGCAAGGCACCTATTCTTTTTCATACGGATAAAAATCCGGTCAGAGCGAGATAAACTCGGTAGAACTGTTCGTAAGCATTAAATGGGTAAGTAAGTACTTACCTATTCGTTTTTTACTTGGCATAGTGATAACGTTTCTAGAATTTGCGATCCGATAGATATCACTATTTCCGAACGAATTGTTTTGAATCCGAAATTCCGAATTCAATATTTGAATTTAATGTTCTGCCAGCTGCTGACTAGAATATTATACTTTTTAATTGGCATGGCACCGTGCAAAGGAATTATTCTTACAAATAATAAGCATAAACAAACCTAATAAAAACACCAGTCTCAACCATTCTTAGAAGAATGTAAATGTACAAACACAATGTCTCTGTTTACATTAAAATTAACTTAATTTACGAAAACATTTACGTTACACATTCTTACACACATATTCTCTTATTATAACCGCAACGAACTCAGAATAATTGGTATTTAGAAGATGAACGCACATATAAACAGAAAATGGAATGCGCCAAGACTTTTGTTATTCTCTTTCTGTCGGATGAGAAAGCTTTTGTGACTGCTTAGCGTTTTTAGAATGCTGTTTTGCTAATTAGTTTGAAATTGATCCAAATAATTTGCTTATCTACTTACTAAATTTATTGGAAAAATGGTTGAGAAGCAGTCTACAGAAAATTCACGCTCACACAAAATGATACTGTGTGGTGTGTAAAAACAAAGAGGTGGACAAAAACTTTTAGAATTTAATCAAAAAATGTGTTTTTAAGTTATTTTAGATGATTTAGGTACCTAAAAGATTTACTTTCCTGGGTCAATTTTAATTCACAAAGTTTCTAAAAATATGTTTTACAAGTTGACCTACCCGATCAATATTAGTAATTTCTCAATTTATTTTTATTTATTTATTTGTCATCAGGCAACGAAGGCCCATAGATAAAATACACAAACATAATCTTGTAAGTACCTAATATTAAACTAATACATAAGCATTCAATACAATAAGTGTCAATGATGTGTCCTCTGCGTGTGCATGATTCTGTGTGTGTCATTAACCATAGATATTTTTTTTTCTTTTATGTCACTGAATGAAGCAATGCAAAAAAAAAAAAGTAACCATAGTGTTCTGACCCAAATAGCTATGATCGTTTATTTGCCACACTTGAATTCAAACTAAATTCTAATGAGAGCTTTGGTAAATAGAGCAAACAGGTCGCATAGCCCCCGCACCAACCGCATCAGATTAATTTTTGATCAGGAGTCACGGGATTAAAGCTCCCAACTTTCAAATTACGACGGATATTCATTTTTAAGACGCCATATTGTTAAGAAAAACTGTAGCGAAACGAAATTCGAATTAGGAATTTAGAAATGGTGCTTTATGGAACGCAGTTATAAATCTATGCTGATGCAGAAACAAAATTGTTACCTACTTATTTATTTAACAAGAAATAATTATTCTCATCAACTTGCAATTCTTCGTTTGAACCACGAATTTTGTGAGTTCAATCCAATATAAGGTATACCTACTGAGGCAAATATTTTAAAAAACCTCATACATTTGAATCTAAACACTAAACCTAGCTTGGAAATAATGACTTAAATAAGGGATCCACAGTTAAGTTAAGGTAGATAGTACCTACAAGCTAAGTACGTTGATCTGTTTATGCGGTCAGCCGTCCACATAAAAATTAGATGTGCGCAATTGCGCATTGATTTCTCATAATTTGGTCCCAGAATTTTCTAAAATAAATTGAAGATAAATGTTACATTTTCATTCAAATTAAGATTGTATTGGACAATTTAATGTCTACCTACTTAAATTGTATTAGAAAATTCTTAGATGGTTTCAGGAAATACTCGTATTTAGATAAGCGTTAGTTCGGACAACACAAATCTTTAATCTTTCTCAATGCCCAAAAGAAAAATACACAATTTACGACAGGTAAGTAAAAAAAATACATTTTCATTCAAAATAAGAGTGTATTGAAAACTTAATGCCTACCTACTTAAATTGTTTTAGAAAATGGTAAGAGGTTTCAGGAAATACTTATTTAAATAAGCGTTAGTTAGGACAACTCAAATCTTTAATCTGTCTGAATGCCTAAAAGAAAAATACACAATTTTCGATAAGGATAAAAAATATATTTATGAACTAAGTCAGAAGGGAGGCGACAAAAACTGGTCATTACCGATTATTTCTGGTTTTTACACCGGCTTTACCTCAAATCTATCTTCAGTTTCATTCCGACGGTGATCGCTCTTGACGTTTACAGGGAACAACACTCCAAACATCCACCCTCGGTACCCCGCCCCGCACCATCCCTCCACGACCCCTCCGCCCCTCGCCCTACCTACTGGAAATATTCCTTTACCACGAAACATCTTCGTTCACGAGATATTTTCGCTATGACCTTACCATTACTCGTGGTTCCGAGTGTTGACTGTTTACGACTAGTTTTACGCCATTCGTATAATATAGGAACCCTTTTAGTGTGAAACCCTTCTATTGAGTAAGTTATGAATCTATCTAGACTCTAGAGCATCGGGAATTACTGCAGACTAGCATTACTATTTGGCGGGAACGTGTCTATGACTAAATTATTGTCTATGGCTTTGAGTGTAGGACCTTCTTGGTAGTTATCTTTTTATAAATGAAGCGTGACTACTGACCTTTTGATGTAATTGCAATAAAATTCTACAGTTCAATTTCCACTGCAGGTTTCTAAAAGCGTTAAAGAAACTCCATCGAACAAGTAGAGCAATGGACGTTGAGTTAGGGCTTATTTCAGGGTAGCGAGGGTCGTTATGCATATTAAAGTATTGTGACTGTTTATCGTGTCTCTCTTCTTTGTTTGCTGCGGCTTCCGATTCAAATGATAACATTAATATAAATCTAATTGATTTAATCAATTTATTTACTCATTGTGCAGAAAAACAACGATATAGATAAAAATTTGGTGGAAACAGAGCACTTTCATGAGGTCGATTTCTTTGTCCCAGCGAGAAGGCTTGAGTCTCAATTGTGGAATTATTAAGGGCTGATTAAGGAACTTTCTGAACAAAATATTCAACGAATCAGGCATACAGTGCGCTGTGAAATATCCGCATCGCAATTACTGAATGCGATAGAGAAGTAGGTAAATAAAATCGCTATTCTTCTTAGGTTAAAACTGTCCTATACGAATGAACCAAAAACTGCGATCCAAAAATTTCGTTCAAATTCAACTAATTGAAATTTAAAGCACACTGCGAATTTCGAGGAATTGCTCTGTTTTTCGACTTGTTATTTCGTTTTGTATCGACACGCTGCATGGCGAGAAAAAAGGAAACAAAAGGAAACAGTGCGATAATTGAACACAATTGATGCTTCTAAGCCTTTCAGAGTACTTACTGTTTTTCTTAAACAAATAACTTCGTTACCTACAAATATTTTCCTTGTATAAATACAAGAAGTATCAAAAACTAAAGTAAATATGACACAATCTGGAAGTTGCACCGTAGGTAGGTAGTTGCCTACGCAGTGCAAATACTACTGGTCACCTACTTTATTAAGGGCTTCACACACAGCAGCTATAATGTAAAGATGTACATTATAGCACAATACATCTCATTATATTTTTCCATAGAAATCGTCAGAAGACCACACACTGCAGCTATAATGTATATTTTTACATCTTCGAATCTCTATGGAAAGATGTAATGAGATTTATTGTACATCTTTACATTATAGCTGCTGTGTGTGAAGCCCTTTATACAGATAAAGTTTTCATCGCCAGGCTTTTTACCAGGATTCTAGTAACTCGCTTGCCTTTGGAACATTACCTAAATGTTTTGAATGGATACTTAAAATTGTATCAATATTATTTTCTCAAATTTCACACTTTATTTTCTGATTTTTTCTGATTTCTATATAATTAAGTACGGCAAGCTTTATAGAAAAGTTATCCCCTTTACTTTTCCAAGGGAATTCTTAAGTGCGTAACTAGGAATAATTGTAATCCCCAGGTACTGGATAGGTACAAATCCCTTTCTATAATTTGGTACAAAACATTCAATGAATTTAATCTTTTTGTCAATTTTCTATCACACCTAGAAACAAAGTCGTTTGATCAATTCCAAGGCATTGCGTAAATGTCTTTCAATTTCCAAAACAGTCAATGTAGGCACTTGTTCAGTTATTTCACAAATTTGAAGTGATCCAATTTAATTCAGCACTTGTTTGAAAGGGAAATCTGTTTCTCCATCTACTTAGGATTAAATATTTGATGAATACTTTGAAGTCTTTACTACTACAAATTTGTAAATTAGAAAGTAAGTATTAGCGTCTAGATCAGTGTTTTTTCAATATGTGGGTCGCGCTTCCTAAGGGGATCGTGAATCTTTACCTACTCGGGGGGGTCGAGTTTCTTTGCGGGATAAAATCCGGACATGGATATTCGGCGAAGAACCAGAGTCACCGACATAGCTCATAAAATTTGCAAGTTGAAGTGGCAATGGGCCAGGCCACATCACTCGTAGAACTGACAAACGATGGGGAAGAAGAGTTCTCGAGTGGCGACCACGGACCGGAAAACGCAGCGTAGGCAGGCCTCCCAATAGGTGGGCCGACGACATCGTGAGGGTCGCGGGCAGTCGAAGGATGCAAGTGGCGAATTGTCGTTCGGCGTGGCGGTCTAAGGTCCCCCTTAGGCCTCCCGGCCTACGAGGTTCAGCAGTGGACGTCTTCCGGCTGATGATGATGATGATGTTGATGACATCGAAAAATCTTTAACGTAGCCTTTTAGATATTTCCTTGCCTCTCTATGGGACAAGGGGGTCGCCAAAATTTTTCAACCCGTAAAGGGTCGCGATATCAAAAAGACTGAAAAACACTGGTCTATAGATCGATACGAATGAATTTTCACTGGTACCTATTATAAAAGGCGACATCTCCAAAAGCGTTCATTTTCAAAACTCGACTATGTATTTCCAATAGCACAATAATAACTACATAGGATTTTATTTTTTTGTAGTGCTGACATTTTAATCACGTAAAACTTCAATGAAAATAGAGCAATGCGTAGGTACTGTAGTGGTAAGGTTGAATTTCACTTGCCGGTCGTAAAGTCCATTAGTGGAAACTTACAAATCGCCACATACCAACCTAGATTTTTGTGTATATAACAGTAACTTTAT
Source organism: Agrotis segetum (assembly GCA_036375495.1). NCBI lineage: Eukaryota > Metazoa > Arthropoda > Insecta > Lepidoptera > Noctuidae > Agrotis > Agrotis segetum. Next base: position 156,995 of record JAQSVV010000432.1, read on the forward strand.
GAGAAAAACATCCTTTAGCTGCGTGTGTAACTGTGCATAGACATAAGACCACTATGCATGCGTGTGGACAAAGATCTTTACGAAACAAAGGAAGTTGCACAAAGCTTCCTCCACATATTGCAACTTTAACGCACTCTCCGCGTAGTAGCCAGGACTATCAACATGAATAAACAGGTACACACATAACAGTACAGATGTGCATAAAGTAGGCTGATCTTTTGGCATATTTAACCTATAATAATCCCACGGTGCAAAGCCACCGACTTCCGAAAGAAAAATTATTTGATAGGTAATTTACCCTTTTTAGGGTTCCGTAGTCAACAAGGAACCCTTATAGTTTCGCCATGTCCGTCCGTCCGTCCGTCCGTCCGTCTGTCCGCAGTTTAGCTCAGAGACGCACAGTACTAGAGAGCTGTAATTTGGTGTAAATATACGGATTTGTTGTGCCGAAAAAGTGGTAAAATAAAATCTCGTAAAATAATTTTTTTAGGGTACCTCCAGTACTTACACGTAAAGTGAGGATTTTTTTTTTCTCGCGTACCCCTTAGTGTGGGGTATCATTAAATAGGCCTTTAAAAATAATGATAGTTTCCATTAACAATTTTTTGATAAAAAAATTCGTTTGTGAAATATTAAGCTTTAAAGTGCTAAATTTTGTTCGATTCGAGTGTCCCCTCCTCTACCAGCTAAACGGTTATGTTTGGGGGTGTGAAAAAATTCACAATAGTAGTATATATAACGAAGTTTAAAAGAAAATTATCATGACTAAGAAGGCTTTACAACTTTACGAGTAATAGTCGACCAACTTATAAAATGTACCTGGATTCATATTTTCTTAAACAAAATGTATCGGAGAGAACTGTAAATGTAAGTTTGTCAACTTTATTTTACAGCTTTTATAGGTATGTTTTTTGAGGATATGTAGGTTTTTATCGTCAAATATTTTTAACTGAATTCAAAAAAAGGAGGAGGTTCTAAATTCGTCGTAATCTTTTTTCTTATGCATTTTCCCCGATTTCTCAAAGACTCCTGGACCGATTTTGAAAATTCTTCTTTTTAAAATTAAATTCAGCGAATCAGTTTAGTTAGTTCGCATAAGTATTTTGATGGGCAACTACGGAACCCTACACTGTGCGTGGCCCGACACGCACTTGGCCGGTTTTTGTGGTTGTTTTTGAAGGCGATTAATTTCATTTTTTTTACTCTTTTTTAGTTTAAATATTAAACCCAAATTATTGTCAAATACATCATTTTTAGGGTTCCGTAGTCAACAAGGAACCCTTATAGTTTCGCCATGTCCGCCCGTCCGTCCGTCCGTCCGTCCGTCCGTCCATCCGTCCGTCCGTCCGTCCGTCTGTCTGTCTGTCCGCAGTTTAGCTCAGAGACGCACAGTACTAGAGAGCGGTAATTTGGTGTAAATATACGGATTTGTTGTGCCGAAAAAGTGGTAAAATAAAATCTCGAAAAATATTTTTTCTTAGGGTACCTCCTGTACACGTAAAGTGGGAATGTTTTTTTTCGTTCTCGCGTACCCTTTAGTGTGGGGTATCATTAAATAGGTCTTTAAAAAATAATGTGAGTTTCCATTAACAATTTTTTGATAAAAACAATCATTTGTGAAATATTAAGCTTTAAAGTGCTAAATTTTGCTCGACTCGAGTGTCCCCCCCCTCTACCAGCAAAACGGTTATGTTTGGGGTTGTGAAAAAATTCACAATAGTAGTATATATAACGAAGTTTAAAAGAAAATTATCATGACTAAGTAGGCTTTACAAATTTTCGAGTAATAGTCGACCAACTTATAAAATGTACTTGGATAACATATTTTCTTAAACAAAATGTATCGGAGAACATCCTCTTCAAATGCAAATGTAAGTTTGTCAACTTTATTTTTACAGCTTTAATACGTATGTTTTTACGGTATGTTTTTTGGGGATAGGTAGGTTTTTATCGTCAACTATTTTTAACTAACTTCAAAAAAAGGAGGAGGTTCTAAATTCGTCGTAATCTTTTTTTTAAATGTATTTTCCCCGATTTCTCAAAGACTCCTGGACCGATTTTGAAAATTCTTCTTTTTAAAATTAAATTAAGCGAATCAGTTTAGTTAGTTCGCATAAGTATTTTGATGGGCAACTACGGAACCCTACACTGTGCGTGGTCCGACACGCACTTGGCCGGTTTTTTATATGTGCACTAGAATTATGTAATCCGTAACACCGGTATTACCCAATAACCTAATAAAATTCCCTATCTCATAAACTGCTGAACCGATTTTGATGAAAGTTGCAGTATTTCCTAAGATGAACGTACAAAAAAAAATTGAAAATCGGAGTAATCGCGTTACAAACACAAAACATAGATCATCACATAATCATCCAGATATCAGAAATAAAAAAAAAGCTCACCAAATAAAAAGTACCTACTGAACCAAATTGGATGAAATTTTTATGGGACCAAATGACTAGTATGTAGGTACTGTATAGGTACGAACAAAAAAATAATCACACTAATCGGACTATAAACCTCGGAGTAAGTAATCGGTGTAAATGGGGATGGCAACTCAAAGCTAATCGTAGATGGCGCTGCGATAGTTGGTCCCCACGTCTACCTTGTACAAAAAACAAACAAGATTATTTGTTATAAAAATTGAGTATAAATACAAAACAAATATGGAAAATTATTCGTCCATGCAAGTACATATACTAAAAGAAGAATTAAGACGCCGCGGTGCATCTACAAGAGGAAAAAAGTGATTTAATTGAGTGGTAATACATTTGATTTTACCGTAATTAATCCACAATTACTTGTAGTTGAGGTTTCAATTTTTGAGTTTAGGTATGTTTTACCTGTCCTCTCCTATAACAAGAATATAATGCTGCTTCTGACTTTCTATTTTGATAAAATATCATAATGTTTAAAGTCAGTAATTTTAACCTTTTTTTCTACTTAGATTCGAGAAATATCACTATATATTTAATTTCTTAACACCACAACTATTACAAAACTCGTTCCAGGTGATAATTCTTCCGCCAGACGAACCATTTCATGATTTATGGAGCGATGCAATACTGGTACTTAACCTCCAAAAGAAAAGCAGATATTATTTTGTAAGTGTATTCCATCATTTTTACAGCTTATTACACAACATCTAGTCATTTTACATCAATAAATGGTTTTTTTTCTGAAAATTCCTTTGATTTTACAGTTCTTTGGGGACCAAACTGTCATTTTTCACTTTGACACTTGCCTTCCCCATTGGTGTAAATGCATAAAAAATCCGACCGCATTGAGAACCTCCTCCTTTTTATGAAGTTGGCTTGATTTAAAAAGTTTTATTGACAACATAATTTCTCCAAAAAAATACCATAATTTATTTTACTGTACTTATTAAAATCTCATTATGTATCATGACGTTATAACACGGAAGTGCATTATTTTTATACAACAAATAAATGACGTCATTAAATACCTACACCTAACCGTATCCATTTAGTACAAAGCCTGTTCTACATTCATCTCACAAAATACAGCAGAGCGTCATAGCAAATGAAGTTGCAATAATTCACCCCCGGTTACCGGATATGTGCCTTTCGTGGCCCGAGTACGGTGATCCGACCAATCGCACGACCGATCGTCCGACTTATCAGCCGACTAAGCAAGGACCTCCCTCCGTAGGGAATTAGATAATTTAGATGCTTAACTAATCGTTATTTACTTGCAGTGTGATAGTCATTTAGAATGCTATCGAGAGTTTTCTTCGTTTAGTTTGAATATTTTTGAGTTGTTTCTATAAATAGTCTGGCCACTATTTTTACCTTTTCTTCGCAATGTTTTCCGTGTCTTAGCTAACATCCGACTTCCCGTATCAGTTACAAATCATATTTTCATTTATTGACAAACATTTTCTTGTTTACTAGGATATATAGACAACCGGCCGTCATCTTTTATTGCCAATTTTCCTGAGCGTTTTTTATTCAATACCGACCTTTTCGTTTTTTTTTTTTGTTTCAGGGCGAAACCTTCAAATGGCGTCCAGACTTTAGGGATAAGACCGGGGAGTGTGGAAACGTCGTTACCTCACTAAAAAAGTAAAAACACCCCATTGATCACCATCAGTACATGGGGGAGGGAACCGGGACTAAGAGGCCAACTCCAGAAACCTCCTGTGTGTGCATCCATCGATGGAATCATCCTCAGAAAGAATGAAGATATCTGGGCCATTATTTTTTTCCAGGGCCCAAACTGACTTACTATGTCGTAAAAAATATTTTTTAACAAAGTCGTTTTCTTTTATTTTTTCATGTTAATTTAGTTTTATCAATATTTAAAGTATGTAGTACAGTCATTAGCAGCGATGATTTTTTAGTATTTATTGTTTTGTTTGATGTTAATACAAGGAAAGGAGTAGAAACACAACAACTGTGTTACTTACTTAAAATAAACAGTTTTATTGGTAGGAACTTTTACCTCAATTTTAAAAACCTTTCAGACATAAACTTAGACAAGAGTTACAATAATCTTATAATGTAAAATCACGATCATCTCAGTCTAATATGTTATTTTCTAATTAAGTTTACCACTGCGTTACGTTACTTTAATTTAAGCTACTGTATTTTCTCAAAATATGCCTTAATAGTAGCAATTTAAGCTCAATCTTTACAGTATAGGTTGAAATATGGTTGATAAACAAAAAAATATAAAATTTGTGCTGGTTCAAAATTATATTTAAGCTTTATAGCTCTTAACGTATTCAGAAAAAGAGGGACAAGTAACGCAGGAGTCAACTACTGCGTTACTTGTCCAACCAAGTAAGAGCATTTTGCACACATTATTGTGTATTGGTATGCGTTTTACATTGACATGTATCTCTGCCATCAACTGGTGGGGGTTTTACGTAGAATGGTCTATGCTTGGTGAAATGAGAGTATGTGCAACTCTCGATAGGATTCTCTCTTTTTTCTTGAAAAAAATGAAAAAAAACTTCATTGTATTAAGCAGATATACTTCTTCTGCTCCTTATTTTTTTTTTAAAGTCACGGTTTCTTCTCTTGACCTTGGAGAAACTGGAGTTCCTGATCGTGGTGTTGAAGCCGGCGTATTATCTAGAATAACTTGAACTCTTTTCTGACGTTCTCGATGTCTTTTGTTTGCCACCATCCATTTAAGCTTTGCAGATTTATTTTCTTTCTTTGTCATATGCTTTACAGGTTTTTTAGTATCATGATATTTCTGAAGATGTTTTCTTCTAGCTTCAGCATTTTTTACAGGGTCCTGTTTGATTTTTTCCGTCAAATCCGTTGTTATTCTACTGGTGTTTACGCCACTAAATTGAAAATAATATACTGTAACAAAATAACTGTAAAAAAGATAAATACACTTAAAAAACTGTTTACTTTACAACTGCGTTACTGCACCTACAACTGCGTTACTTCTCGTGGTAACGCAGTGTAGTGGTAACGCAGTTGTAAAAATAACGTTTATCCTAGCATTAGGATCATATGATAATAAATTACCTAATATTTTTGAGGGCATTCAAATATTTACTTATTCTATTATAAAACGCAATAAAAAAACAATCAAATATCTAAAAAACTTACCGTTTGCTGTCGGTAACTCAGCGGTCGCACAATAAACACACGCGCCTCTTCGGACAACTCGAGCTCGACTGACGCGGCCAGCGTCAAAGCCACAAACAGGGTGCCTTACCCCACCAGGAATTTACATTAAATCAAAAGAACTTAGTCGAAAATACACAGAAAAAGTCGAATTTAAGGATCACTTTTGCTTGGTAACATAGGGTACTTAAGTTTTCTTTCTTCAACAGGGACAAGACAAGAAATATTTTGTAAATAATACACGGTCAAAGAAAAGATAAACCTATGAGCCTGTTAATAAAGTTCATACTTAATTTAATTTTCTTAGATATTTTCATTTTATAGCACCGTGAAAAATTTTAATGTAATGTCAATGTATTTGAAGCGAGTTGCTTGTTGGGACAGCCGGATTTTGTATGAAAAACGACTGAGTTACCGCGAAAAGCAGCTGAGTTACCATGATTTACGTCAAATTATAACATTTTCCACTAATGTTTTTGACTTTTTAGAGAGATATTATATTTACGTTTCTACCAATAGCAATTTTATTTCAGTAATCATAGTTTTTTTTTAATTTAGTAGGCTCTGTTCTTGAGAGACCGATTATGGGCCCTGGAAAAAAATAATGGCCCATCTCCGCTGAATCTCGCTATACACGGTAGCGTCGGCAACACGTGGTCAGTCTTTTTTTCGATCACTTATTGAGCGAGCAGAGTCCTCACTCTAAACGCCCGCGATCTCAAATACCCGCCTGAATCCGGTGCATTATACTACTTATCTTAACACGAAACCCGTAGCTTAGGCCGACGTTTCGAATGTTTCTTATTTTTTATCACTTACGGACATACGATTAGTTAGTGATACTCGTAGGTACGAACTAAAAGTTGGAGACAACATGATTGGACAGTTGTCCCGAATACTAATGTGTTATCAGAAATTACAATTCAGATCTAATAGGGAGTAAGGTTCACTGAAATGTTTTGAGTTACTTTCGTATGGGCCCGTAGTTTCGTTGACGGACTCCGCCCATATTTGGTCGCCTGACCAACGTCTACACGGTAGATTTTCACACCCACCGGACAAAGCTCACCTCTGTCAGGCGGTCGGGTCTGACCGTGTAGAAGGGGTTTAAATGACAACAAAATAGCAGCCGTTGTCATCAGACCTACGATCTCTTTCGTTGCATATTTCTTGTTGTTTTTTTTTCTGTAATGTCAAACACACGTTTTGTCAGTCAGGCTAAAAGGTTTGAAAAAATACCAAAAAAATTAAATATAAGGAAAGCTATGAAATTACTTTGTATTCATTAAGAAATCCACAATGAAGTACTCAAGTTGCGCCTCTCCGGGCTCTGTGTGCTCCAAATGTTGGACTTGCAGCGAGATGACCTCGTACGTCAAGAGAAGGAGATCGTACAAACGGCATGAGATCCACGCTTGCAGAAAATCTCCAAGTAGTAACAAGAGACGTAGTACGTACAGTAGAATCAAATCGGGACTAAGACGGTCTAATCCCGCTGCAATAGTGTTGTGGGCCTTCCACAACCTTCCCTCAGAGAACGGTTTGACATCTCGAAGAGTGATCGCCTTCCTGAAGAAACATTACAAGGTGTTGGGCAACCCTAGAAACACCGGCAAGGCCATCAGCACCATGATGAGGTGCGCTGTAGACTTTGGACTGTTGAAGAAACGCAGGAATAAATTTTACTTGGCTTCACAATTGTAACGCTTTGTGTACAATGGATTACATATTTTTTCCGTTTTAAGTAAAGGGCAATCGCTCTTTTCTATTATTTTAAAAAAAATAATTTAACGAAAAACAAAAAACCCGACTGCGTTAAAAATACACTAAAAAAAAAGAAAGAAACAAGCCCAGTAGTTTAGAATTCACTCATTCACACTCACAGTCGGGGCCCCTTGGGAAGATTTGATTGGTATAATTTAAATGGGCCCCGACTGTGAGTGTGAATGAGTGAATTCTAAACTACTGGGCTTGTTTCTTTCTTTTTTTTTAGTGTATTTTTAACGCAGTCGGGTTTTTTGTTTTTCGTTAAATTATTTTTTTATTTCAGACTTTTTAGTTTATAATATTAGTGTGAATTAGTCTCTCTAGAGGCCTAACTCGGCTCAAAGCTACATAATTTATGCTTGATATGACCTTTAGCAAAAATTAAGTTCACGCATTTTTGCAGTCAACCACAGCTCGGTCCAAAGTAGTCCCTTGGAACTTGTGTACAGATTATTTTTACCAAAAATATTTGTTCGTCATGCTTATTCACTGTTTCTATTTTGTTTGTAAACCGTTTATATACGAGTACTAGAAATAAAAACTTAAATCCGTTGGGAAGATTTGATTGGTATAATTTGAATGGGCCCCGACTGTGAGTGTGAATGAGTGAATTCTTAACTACTGGACTTGTTTCTTTCTTTTTAGTTTTTTTAAAGCAGTTGGGTTTTTTGTTTTTCGTTAAATATTTTTTTTTATTTCATACTTTTTAGTTACTATTCAGAGAATTATTGTTTTGCTAAAAACTTTAAATCGTTATATATCCTAAACTATTATTTAAAATGAAAATGATAAAGGGAACCTAAAGATGATTTTAAAATACCTATTCAACGATACCCCACATGACATAGTTCATCGACTTTTTTTTTTTTTCATTTTGACAATATGGCGTCTGGTTGTCGCTGTGGTGATTATTGATTACTGTCATGTCTTTAGTGACACTCGCAAGGTTAAGACGAATCGATTGACGTAAGAATTATCAAAATCGGCCCACGCGTTTGGTCTCTAGAACGCCACATAGAAACAAACATACATACAAACATACTTACATACATACATACATAGACTGATAAACACATTACCCTCCTTTGCGTCGCGCAGTCGGGTAAAAACAACCCTTTTCCGTCAATTGCCATGCGTTCTTGAGCTGCGGTGCGTTTTTCAGACTCGAGACTTCTCGAAGGCTTATTTTCTTTGCATTATCGCGCAGGCCTATATAGTGCGGGTTAGTATTTTACAAGTCTTCGTATTTTTTGTATTCTGATTGGGTATACATTGGGCATTTTCTCACAATAGTGTTGCCATCTCTAAAATTTGGAAACCAGGACATAACGCGTGAAAACATCGGTTTTAAGTGCGCACCGTGGCAACTGCATCGGGAGGGTAGGACAGGACAGTGTGCGTATTTCGTGGGTAGCCCAAGACTCAATACTCAATACATTTATTCCTAAAGACTTAAAATTTTTAAACGCGGACTACAAATTAAGACTCCCGCCCCGGTCTCTCCCCGGATGTCCTCTAAACTAGGACAAATCCGGGAAAATCCGGACGCATGGCAATCCTATCTCATAATGTTTTTCTTCACCGTATTGAGAATAGTTGGTGATATAACACAATTATAGATATGCACCCATTTGAGTTCAATCTTAGTTCGCGAAAGTTCATCACCGCGATATCGTTATCGTCGAAAATATTAACAAAAAATAATAGTCACAAATTCAATAATAATAATATATTTAGCTTCACAAACTTGTATTTACATGATTGATTGCTTACTTAAAATATATTTAGTTAGGTTACCAAACAACGATTCAAAAAACCATAAATACTTATTACGTGTACTTATACTGATGTTATGCTACATACAGCGTTTAAAAAAGCTTTGAAAATTAAAAACGAAATCGAAATTATGGTGGAATGCTTACATACTACAACACCTAAGCAAACAGCCAATTATTAAAGCTGTATTAAACTGTAACACGACGTGATATAGTGGATATAACAGCACATATAATTATAACAGTGATACAAGAATACTGTATTTACAACATAGGTGATGAACACTGTAATATCATTTTTACTTATAATTCATGCAGTCAAGTTTGGAAACAGCTTATTGAAGATACAACCAAACCAATGACGTGAAAAAAATACTGTTTGGACAAAGTATTGCTCAAACATTGGGCTCATATGTTTGGTCCAGTGTTGGGCTGACTTGACTGCACACTACTAACAACTGGCTAGATATATGAGTGTCTACAATATGGCGTGAGCCTTAGAACAGCAAATCTTCGTCGCCTTCATCCAGCAAGTTCGCGGAGTCAGCCAGGTCTCTACCGGCAAGCAACATCGCCTGTTTTTTCTGTGAAATACAATATTACGTTTTTAATATGTTCAGAGGCCACCATCAACGCCGTAAAAGTGGCAGAGTTTTGGTCGAACCTCATTTAGACTTAAGGAATCATCGACACGACGAAGAAGAAGAACAAGTTTCGTCAGAACTGGAAGACGGATGCGCAGTTTAATAGTCCGCTGACAGACTAGCAACAGTGGCAAATTAGGGTCCCGGTAACGTTTCGTGTACGGTACGGGTACTCTAAAATTGAATCTTTGTCATGCACACACACACTTGTGCTGTTCTGCATAGTAACAGGCAGGCTAGGCAGGCTAGGGGTCGAGATTGTGGTTGTGGTATGCAGGACCAAGTCCAGGATACTGCCCAGAAACCTATAATTTGTTAAATTGTAGAACGTGAATATGGCGGTTACCGAAAAATTGTAGTTTCGTTGCTATTTTTAGCGAGAATAAATAAGTAGATGTTTCTTGGAAGCGCATTGAGATTTGAGACTTAAATATTTTATTGAATGTTTTGTATGGCAATTGCACCATTCAAGCATTAATTTTATCTAAAGATACAGAAGGAACAAGATAATAAACGTTTATTAGGCTATGATAGAATCGCAAATATCTCGGGCTATGTAAAAATTAGATTGAGCAAGCATATGACGGTCACTCTCATGAATGCATGAACAATAATGCACATCAATATCATATCAATTATCGCCTGTTCAGATTGTACTGCTATTGAAGACCATCATCTGCCTAGCCTTTTCCCAACTTTATTGCGGCCGTGGGGTCGGCTTCCAGTCGAACCAGATGCAACTGAATATCAGTATTTTTCATGGATCGATTTATCGGACCTCCAAGACCGTACAACGATACGTACACAAACCGTCCTGGATCCATTATCGGTGTCGTGACGGTGACGTGGCTTGTCTGATGTGTGTAAATGCACCTCAAAGAGTAAACATATAAATATCTTTTTCGTACCACTTGCTCAAAAAAGTGACATTCTATGCCACAAAAAGCGTACATAACAATAGTCATTATTAATCTGTTAAAAACAGGGAAAGAAAGTTGTACTGAATTTCATTCATCCTCTAGGGAGAGAATGTGATTTGAATTTCGAATACTTACCGATACTGAACTACATCAGTCTGTCTTTACACCATTGAGTTTGTATGTAAAGCATTATACAACTTTTTGAAAAAGGAATACGCATTTATTATGCAGTTATGATTTAATAAAATTACGAAAACCGAAGAGGCCGTATACGAGTATGATCTTGATGCCTTTGCTTTTCCGAGAATACAATATTAATCTAGGAATTTGCCGTGTTTTGTTTTCTTCAAAAATATAAACGTTGAGTTTATTTTAATTTATTTTTTTAAATAAGTTTTTGTTAAATTTAAATGTTTAATTAATGCTTATCTCATATTATTATTATGTTAATTTTTTCGCCAGTGGTACGAAAAGTAGAGTATTCGCCTCGGTGATAAAGCTGTCTTAGTCTTGGGTGAACTTAAATCCCTCGCTACACTCAGGACTCGTCTTAAATCCCTCGCTTCGCTCGTGATTTAAGTTTCTAACACCCTCGCTACGCTCGGGAGTAAGCCTCGAGTCCTTCGTTATGCTCGCGATTTAAATCGTCACCCGCGACAGAAGACACTGCTTTATCCCCTTGGTTAATAATCTACTATTATCTACTCTCATATCGTAAAATTCGAAATACAAAACTCAAAACGAGTTTATAATGACATACTATAATACCATAGAGTATCGTAATAAAATTAATATATAACACTGTTTCTCTAACAAAACAATGTTATAATTTATTTTTTTTTCATTATGATACAGATTACTGATCATAGATACATCTATTTCGTTTTTTATCTGTGGCCGCGCGCGCTTTTTATGGGAATGTTGGAATTTTGACGTTTGTATTTCGGTGGATGAATATTAGTGTTTATTAATTTTTATCTTTTATTTGATATGTTCGTGTTCAATGAGAGTAGATAAAGTAGTGTATGAAACTGTACATAACTAGGTATTATACCACTCGTGTGATACTATACACTCGTGTATAATACCCCTCATTATGTACCAGTTACATAAACTACTATTATACTCACCGCTTCAGCCTTGTCCTTGATGATCTTCTTCTTGTCCTGGATCTTCTTCAGCCGGTAGAACTCCTCACGCTCCAGCTCGTCCAGCTCAGAGATGATGTATGCGAGGGTACGCTCCAATCGCGGGATGATAACTGGAAAGCATTTTGCTACATTTATTATACTGTTTTTTTTTTATAAAATGCCTGATTAATCTGCCTTTACAATCGGTGTCTTCTGCCCGCCATTTAGTTTGGAGCTTAGACTTGCGATTCGCTCTAAAGAGGCTGTGTGCAGACTAAGGTCCGTATAAGGGTGCTCCCACATCTATCGACGCGAATCGGTCTAGCAAATGGCAGTTCTAAGCGACAGAAAGAGAAAGGGCGACGGAAAAAGCCAATTCCGCGTTGATAGATGTGGGAGCACCCTTATAGAATTTCAATATGCAAGCACTACTTAAAAATAGATTCAGTTGAGCTTGAGTTTTGTGATGCCTTCAGTGATACGGGCCCAGTGAACGAAGAAAACATGGAAGAGTAACTTCAAACAAAATCTGTTTGATAGACGGCCCACGACGTTTGTTTTCTTAAAACAGCTAGTTTGTTCTCTATTAACATCACGAAGTTATGATTGGGTAGGTTGTCAACGCTCGTCTCTAATTGGCTAAGCAACGCATAGTAACAATGACATCATTGGCGCTAGAAATGAACACATGACATTAATTTGACGGGCTGCAAAAATTGTCAAAGTGGACGAGTTATATAAAAAGTAGCAATGAAAGATTTGAATATTTTTTATTGGGTATGTATTTTTATTTCTTTTGCATTTGATGTAGATACACTCAGATCAACGACGATATAATACTAGACTCGTAATAACAGGCGACCGATGTCTGCCAACACATTAGGCAAAAAAGTCTTATATTCGTCTCATTTCGACCAATCCTGTGAGCCGTAAACATACGTTGAGACAGCACAAACCTTGAGTTAGCCAATCACAACGCAGTACCCCGTCCCCCTCGCTTACGTAGTACCTCAGCAACTTGGCAGAATAGTTTGTGTTCTTTAGATCGAGCATGCGGTGTCTAGTATTATATCGTCGTTGACTCAGATCAAAGAAATAGGCAGATAGAGCGCTCAGAACACGCGAGTGGGTCCACCAAAGTTAATACAAAATCAAAATCGAATACAAAGTCGCGACAGTACCAAGCTACGCGTCATACCAAGCTGCCGTCGTTGTTGTTTTTTGCCAAAATATGCCGTCTTATGTCTTTAACCATCGTAAAAGTTGTTCTCAAAAACAAAGAAAACATTATGGAATGTAATTCTATTTAATTTTGTATTAACTTTGGTGGAGACACTCGCGTGTTCTGAGCAGAACGCTCAGTCTGCCTATTTCTTTGATCTGAGTAGATACATAACAACAAAAAAATATATTTACATAAAATGGCTCATACGACTATGTATGCATATACAAAGAAATAAAAAAAAGAAAGAAAGAAAACATATACAGTGTGTCCGGGCACGAGTTAGCGATATTTGAAGAGGATATTCTAGGCTCATTTTCATCGACAAAAATGCTTTAAAAAAAATTCTTACTCCAAAACTTCGCGAATGGCAGCCATTTCAAATTTTTGATCTGTTGAACTGGAGTGTGTACAATAAAATGCAAATATCTTTGAATCCAAGAGACCTAGATTCATGCAAATGACTTAACTGTAAAGTTAAATCGTCTCGCCCCGCAGCAATAAATCCAAGAAACTGTACTAGATTTCAGTTTAAGGATGGTTACTTGGGGATCATTTATGCGGTGGTCAATAATGCCAGCTCATAAATATTCGTTGGAACGATTTAGCTCACCCAAAGAATGCGACACCTGTAATATTGGGGTACATGCGCTAAGGAAGGGTGATGTTCAAGTGAGAATAACTCCTAAAATACTTAATGTAGAGTAATAATTTTGACATCATTTTATAGCCTGACTCAAATACTTTTAATTTAATGTAAAAACCTTACCAAAATTCAGGGGTACTTATCGAGCTAGAGTTAAAAATGTGGAATTATTCAGTAATTTTTGTGTACAATTTCGTTTGCCCATGTTTTTTGGTTATTTTTACACATTATTTAAAAAAACTTTCGTAAGTTTTTGATAAGCCTCAACGTTTAACTTTGCAATAAAGTCATTTGCATGAATGTAGGTCTCTTGGATTCAAAGATATTTGGATTTTATTGTACACACAGATCAAAAAATTTAAATGGCTGCCATTCGCGAAGTTTTGGAGTAAGATTTTTTTTTAAAGCATTTTTGTCGATGAAAATTAGCCTAGAATATCCCCTTCAAATATCGCTAACTCGTGCCCGGACACACTGTATAACTGGCGCCTACTGTGAGCTACGGCCTCCTAAGAGATATTAACAAGAAAGTCTTATAAATCAGCGGGTTCGATGCCTGGCTAAGATGATTGATTTTTCTAAAATCCAATGATGCAGTTTTAGTTTTCGTCAAAATCGGCCTCGAGACTCCTTTCAACGTTTTTCGATATTCCTCATAGTTTCGGAGATAGCCATCCACGCCCAGTTGAAAAATTCACCCTGTATACGTCAGTGTATCTCATATACAGCGGAATAACTGTAAAGTGTGTCAAGTAATGCTGACCAGCGATTGTGTATAAACTCCAACTCACCATGCTCAATAGCATTGACACGCCTGTTGGTGATCTTAATGACCTCATCAAGGGTCACGAACGAAGTCTGCAGGGAGGCCAACTCAACCAGCAGTTTGACAGCACTCTGGAAGTTCTTCTTCAGCTTGGTGAGCTGCTGCCCACCTCTAGCCAGACCAGCCAGCTCGTATGTGTCAGTACCATCAGTGTAAGACTCGAAGATCGGGAGGGTCACACCTAGAATCAGAAATTATTTGTCTATGGTTAAAAAGCCTCTGCTTTATTTATTTTATCTGTAAATTTATGTCTCATGTCTAATAGGATAACAATAAGTTTTTCTTATTAGAAACAAGTGTTATGATTCAAGAGTTGACGACAACAAACTGATTTTCTAATGATGAATAAGAAGTTTACCTAGATGATCAATTTATATCAATGAAATATTAAACAAATGTATACACTGTGCTTGAATGGTATTTGGTACCTAACAATAGTCATGAATTAGTTTCAAATAATACTCAATTGACTGTGTAAACTAAACAATAGCTTCAAATACTGTGTTGGCAACTCTCAACTACAGAAGAAAAAAACAATCAGTTGTTCACCATTTACATCACAGATCTGAAATCTTGTTTCACAAATTCATTACTTCATCTTCTGAGCTTGAAACCTCTGCAATAAAGCCTTTTTATTGAGGTCAAGTGATAAAAAAAAAATAAAGTGCTGGCTTGTTTCCAAATTCAAAAAAGATTCTTGTACTCACCAGCAACATTGTCTTTCTTTGAGCGGATTTTAATCTGAGCTTTGGTAACATTTTGCAGTACCACCTGGTTGAAGTCTCCAGTTGTGAACTTGGCCTCGGCCAATGAGAATGCTGCTTCCTTCATCACTTCACCCATAAGGGTTTTTGTCTGTAAAAGGCATAAAATTCACATAAGACTGTGTTTACTTTTGAATACTGAAATTACTAAAACCTTTTAGATTACTATCAAAATAATAAATCAATGAAGACAGCCAATTTTTTAAAAAATCAGGGTGGTGTGGTACAATGATTTTATCGACCCTGAATAAATATAAGA
The DNA here is from genome assembly GCA_036375495.1 of Agrotis segetum. NCBI lineage: Eukaryota > Metazoa > Arthropoda > Insecta > Lepidoptera > Noctuidae > Agrotis > Agrotis segetum. Next base: position 172,563 of record JAQSVV010000432.1, read on the forward strand.
TCATCTGAATAGATAATCAATACTGAATCTTGTTTTGTAACACTAATCACATAAGCAGATAGCAAAAAAGTGTAATCACTCACCTCAATAATTTTGCTCAAAATCATACGGAACCTCACTTGGAGGGCGTCGGCCTTCTTCTTCAGGAGGCCATGGCCTTTCTGTGCACCAGCCAGACGTGCCTTTATCAACATCTGAGCACTGAAACCAGGACAAATCACATCGTGAGGCAGGCGTAATGGAAGGCAAAAGTTAACACAATTTTAAATTAACTATACAAAGTTAGTATAAATATTACTTACCCCCGAGACGGGAAAATCGCTAGCCTTTCTTTTCCAGACATATTGATTTAGGGAAATAATTGGCGTTTTATCCCGTTTTCAGGACTTTTTTACTCCCAAAACCAAATCACCTGATGACAGAAGACAAGTGATAATATATTGTCTATGAATGGTCTTGTGATCTCGCTCAATGAAAATGACAAAACTTTAGTCGATTTAGAAACACCAACTAATTATTCCCAATGATTTTACTTTGCAGCTAGAATTTGGTAATATGTTTTTGTTGAAAAATTGAACTAAATACTTTTCTGACAGTTTCATAAATCATTTGTTTGCGCCACGATTGGATTGGATTGGACTTGTGATCATGGACCTAAAAAAAAAGCCGGACGGAACTTCACTAAGAAAGAATTGAAGCACCCATAGTAAGTCAGTGCGCTTGTCCACACAAGCCGGCACACACACATTCACACCATAGTAAGTCAGCCGTCGGCCATTACGCTTCGAACGACACTCGCGGTTTCATACGGTGTTATTTTGTCTAATAAAAATCAAAGTATGCCGTCATGTGTTGCAAAAAGTTGTCTAAACCATAGTAGTTCAATTAAAAAAGCCAGGGGATCACTTTTCATAGTTAAACATGTCATTTTGAAGCTTATTTCTCGATTTTACGTCAATAAATTTTATAAACATCTCGAAATCAATCAATGTTGCAACTATTTCAAGGTTCAAATTATTTTAAAATTGGGAGATTTATATTTTGTTACTATTTATCGTTATTGTATTCTTCTGTATTTTTACCCGACTGCGCGACGCAAAGGAGGGTAATGTGTTTATCAGTCTATGTATGTATGTATGTTTGTTTCTATGTGGCGTTCTAGAGACCAAATGCGTTGGCCGATTTTGATAATTTTTACGTTAATCGATTCGTTTTGACCTTGCGAGTGTCACTAAAGACATGACAGTAATCAAAATTCACCACAGCGACAACCAGACGCCATATTGTCAAAATAAAAAAAAAAATGTCGATGAACTATGTCATGTGGGGTATCGTTGAATAGGTATTTTAAAATCATCTTTAGGTTCCTTCTATCATTTTTCATTTTAAATAATAGTTTAGGAAATATAACGTATTAAAGTTGTTTAGCAAAACAATAATTTCTGAATAGTAACTAAAAAGTATGAAATAAAAAAAATATTTAACGAAAAACAAAAAACCCGACTGCTTAAAAAAAAACTAAAAAGAAAGAAACAAGCCCAGTAGTTAAGAATTCACTCATTCACACTCGGGGCCCGTTGGGAAGATTTGATTGGTATAATTTGAATGGGCCCCGACTGTGAGTGTGATTGAGTGAATTCTTAACTACTGGGCTTGTTTCTTTCTTTTTAGTTTTTTTTAAAGCAGTCGGGTTTTTTGTTTTTCGTTAAATTTTTTTTTTACAAGCTTCCCCACGGCAAATGATGCATGGAAAAATGATTATATAAAAATAATAAGGGAGTGTAGACATGGAATAGGAATGTAGACGTGTAGGAATGAAACATAAAATAGCTTTAATTAAATATTTATAGGCGAAAATACTTAAACATTCGTTTTCACCATTTAAGTAAATTAGAAAGGATTTCTAGATGTGTCAATAGCAAAAGACAAGTCTACAAAAATTTGAATAACCAAAAGGGATTGTAAAACCTTATTAATATTAAACGAGTTGTAAATATTTTATATCCAATGTGCTTAAATTATTTTACCTTTATTTTAAAAATAGGTATCTGTCACAAAAAAATTGTAATTAAACTTAAGTTCAAGGGAGATCTTAATTAAATATTGTTTAAAAATGGGTAATTTTTTCCTTCATCTGGCATCCCTATACAAACCCACACATATAAACACGGCCGCCATTTTGGTGCTTCAATCGTTTCTTAGTGAAGTTCCGTCCGCCTTTCTTTTTAGGTCCATGCTTGTGATTGGACTGTGAACTGCATCCACTTTCGCACCCGCTTGTCTGAATAAAGCTAAAATCAAAACAACCACTTCACTATGTTCATTATTCAATCTGTGGTACACAGACAAATGACCAGAGACAAAGTGAGAAAGTGTCAAAAAAATGTCAACATTTCAACAAAAATCTGTCAATTTGTGATTCTTTGGCGGGAATTTGAACCGAACAGGCGCGGAATTTTGAAAAAATTTCTTAAAATTGAAAATTTTTTGTAAAAAAGTTGTAAATATTCGTTTAAAGTGATTGTACATAACTAGTGTATATATAGTGTTATAAGAAATGGAAGGTAACGAGGGCGGGGGCCATGATCCCCCGACCCCTAGCCTTAAAAGGGCAAGACCGGACAATATGGACAAAAGTGGCGGCGGCGGTGAGGAAAACATTTACATACCTTATATAAAACCAAACTATAAAAGACTATATCCTGAGAATTCACTATCTACGGAATTTAAGGTGTTCGTGGAGTCGACAAATAATGAGCGACTGGGGAACAAAAGCCCTATATATCTTAATCATATATTTACAACGGGCATCAAAGGCGTGATATCAATAAGGCGAATAAACGCAAACAAGATCGTGGTGGTCTTTAAACAATTCAACACAGCTAATAATTTTATAAATAATACCACTTTCCTGGAAAAGAATAGCATGCGGGCGTTCATCCCCGCTGCCCATATTGAGAAAACGGGCGTAATTCGTTACGTGCCAACCAACATCTCGAACAAGGATTTGTATACAAAGCTGTCGTCAATATACGAAATAATCTCAATTAGAAGATTTACCAAAAAAGTAGGTCAAGAACGAGTCGCTTTACAAACTGTGAGCATAACATTCTTGTCAAGCACATTGCCCGATAATGTTCAATATGATTTATTCTCGTACAGGGTGTTTGAATATATTCCTCCTCTCCAACAATGTTTTAAATGTTTTAAATTCAACCACTCCGCCAAGATCTGCAACGCGAAGCAGCGCTGCAGTTGTTGTGCAGGAGAGCACTATTATAAAGAATGTGAGAAGCAGAATGAGCTCTGCTGCGTAAATTGCAGCGGCCCTCATCTCGCTATTTCAAAAACCTGTCCAATAAAGATCCAAAAAATGGTAGACAAAAAAAGTAAAATAAGTTACACTAGTTATGCAGCAACTGTAAGTAAAAATGACTTTCCTCCTCTTAAGAGCCCGCAACAAACTGTAAATAATAATAATAATGTAAATAAACTGAATACAAATGTAAATAAGTCTCATAGTAGTAGTTCCTCTGTAAATAAACAGGCACCAACCAAAGCCACCTCTGATGTCGATGTTAAGGCGCAGTTGTTAGGCAGTAATGATTTAACGACGGCTATCGTGCGAACTATACTTGCCTTGGCAAATAGGGCTGATGACTCTCCAATCACTACAGCATCAATTAAGGAAATTTTATTTAAAAACTTGTCATAATGGACCATACACAGTCACACAATTCACAATTACTAAGAATCGCTCATTTCAACATTCAAAGCATTAAAAACAAAAAGCCTTTACTAATAAAATTTCTAAAAGATCGTAATATTGATATCTGTCTATTAAATGAAACACGGCTTAAAGATAATCAAGCTTGTAACATACCTGGATACAATATGCATAGCAAAAATTCACAAAATGGACATGGAGGCGTAGCCATTCTTATAAAACCATTTTTAAAATATAATTTATTACAAACAGCTTTCTATGAGGATGTTCAATCAATTGCCTTATCTTTAACTGTTGAAACTGGTAAAATTACTATTTTATGTGTATATTGCCCACCTAGAAGTGGTGCTAACCGAATTAATAAGTTAAAAAAACTAATAAACGACTTACCTGAACCCAGATTTGTAGCAGGCGATTTTAATGCTCACCACATAGCTTTCGGCTGCGTTTCCACTAAACCACGTGGTCAGCGGTTGTTTGATATAATTGAAGAGTGTAACCTATGTATATTGAATGAAGGTAACTTTACAACGCTTAACAATCCCAATTGTAACCCATCTGCTATTGATGTAAGTTTAATTAGCCCTAGTATTGCTCCTCTTTGTAAGTGGTCAGTACACGACGACAATATGAGTAGTTACCATTTTCCAACTTTAACGGATATTACACTTTCAATCGACAGATATCAAGTAAATCCACCAATTGACAAGTTTTTATACAACAAAGCAGACTGGATAAAGTTTAGCGAGTTATCCAGTAGTATGTTTAATGATTTCACTATAGATTATGATAATCCTTTGAAATCCTATGACCAGTTTTGTTCTCGACTTAATACACTTAAGCAAGAGTGTATACCCAAATTTACTAAAACTACAACTTTTCAAAGTAAGCCTCCAGCACCCTGGTGGAATGCTGAATGTGAACAGAGTGTCATCAACTCTTATGAGGCTCTAAAGTTCTATAGAACTAATCCTAGTATGGAAAGTTATATTGAATATAAAAGGATTGATGCTATTAAAAAAAGGACTATAGCTAAAGAAAAACAAAATGGCTGGCGCAGACTATGTGACAACTTCAATAGAACCACTCCAATAAGTATTATCTGGAACTACATTAAAATGTTTAAAGGTATGCATAAAAATAATAACCGATCAAATAGTGATGAGTTCATCCCTTCATTTTTAGATAAGTTGTCAGAAGGCACTACGGTACTTTTAGATGACCTTGATGTTTACTATAATCTTAATAACGATGATGAGAAATCCAAGTTTCTGTTAGAGCCTTTTTCGAAAAATGAATTCCACTCAAGCCTTCAGTCTCGGAAAAACACTAGTCCTGGTCTAGACGATTTTCCCTACATACTAATAAAAAACTTAGATTCGGCAGTTCAAGATATTTTACTAGATATATTTAATGCATTATGGACAAAACAAATAATTCCTCAGTCGTGGAAAACTCAATGTGTCATTCCAGTCCTTAAACCAGATAAACCGCCAGATAGTGCAGACTCTTATCGTCCCATCTCCTTGTCTTCATGTATAGGTAAAATATTTGAGAACATTTTGAAATTCCGTCTTGATTGGTTTGTAGAAGCTAACAGCATCATTCCAAATATCCAATATGGCTTCAGACGGGGTAGAAGCTGTGCTGATAGTTTCTTATCTCTTATTTCAGACCTGAAACATGCAAAAAATAGTAATGCTAGTGTTGCATGTGCTTTCTTAGATGTAAAAGGAGCATTTGATAATGTTCATCCTGGAATCTTAGTTAGAGTGTTAACTGGCTTAGGAATACCTGGCCTACTTGCTAAGTGGGTACATGAATTTTTAACTGATCGGACATTATATGTGAAACATAATAATATTTTACATGGCCCAAGATTGGTATCCAAGGGCACTATGCAAGGTGCAATTTTGTCCCCATTATTATATAATTTATATACCAGTGAGATTTGTAAATATGTAAATACTGATTTTGTAAATATTTTACAATTTGCTGATGACCTTGTACTTTATTCTGTAAACAATGATGTTGATATAGCTATAAATAGAATTAACCAAGCTCTCGAGGAACTACATTCATATTACAATGGCAAATTATCCCTACAAATTAATCCAGCTAAAAGTAGTGCCATGATTTTCAGTAAGGATTTTCCTTCAAGCTCTATTATATTTAATGATGAAGTAATTCCTCTAGTTGAACATCACAAATTTTTGGGTATAGTAATTGAAAATAATTTATCTTTTGAAAAGCACATTAAATACATCTTACAAAATTCAGCAAAAGGCCTTAATATTATGAGGTGTCTTGCAGGAGTATCTTGGGGGGCTGACCCAAAGATACTTTCAGTTCTGTACAAATCCATAGTTAGAAGTCATTTTGACTATAGTTGTTTAGCTTACTTAGATAGTAGATATGTAAATAGATTAGATATTATTCAGAATAAGGCATTGAGAATAATTTCAGGAGCTATGTGCTCAACGCCCATAAGGGCAATGGAGGTTGAAACAAACACCATGCCTCTGGTATTAAGAAGGTTACTACTTGCAGAAAGACATAGTGTGAAAATGTTAGCATCAAATAATCAAGATATTATTAAAAGAATAGTACCTTGTGACATAGACTGCAATGCTCCTCTGACTGGTGCTGATCTTCTCAGTGGCCAGTCTCCTAGATTGCCCCGCATTTTGCTGGAAATTAAGAAAAAGTACACTTCAATACACACTGTATCTCCATGGCCTTGTTATTCTCATACTTATGATTGTTTATTTATTAATGTTCCTATATTTAAGGAGACTATCAATAACAATCAGGATATGTTAGAATTTTTAAGCAAAAATAGAGATTACTACAAACTTTATACTGATGGCAGTAAGGGTGAGAATCATGTCCGTAGTGCAGTGTATAATCCTCAAAATAAATTTTCTCAAAGCTTTATTCTGGATACTAATTGTAGTATATTTACTGCAGAGGCTTATGCAGTCTTAGAGGCACTCAAGATTATTACATTAGTTAAAAGTCATCAAAAGTTTCTTATTCTTACAGACTCTTTGAGTTTAATTAAAGCTTTGGAAAACTCTCGATTACACTTTAAAACTTCATATATGATATATCAAATTAAGGAAATGTTACATAATTGTAAGAAAAAAGGCCTGGAAATTGCTTTTATGTGGATCCCTTCTCATAAAGGAATAACAGGCAATGAAATTGCTGATAAGACTGCATTTGAAGGAATAAATCCGTTAGATGTATCATCTATTGTAAATATACCAATGACAGACTGTTATGCATCTATTAATATTGTATTAAAAAAGCTTTGGATAGAATTTTGGAAAAAGGATCAAGAAGTTAAGGGAAAGTGGTATGGAAGCATACAAGAAGACTTACCAGTTAAGCCATGGTATAACGAATTGAAGTCTGGAAGTCGTGAATTTATCACCACCATCAATCGCCTTCGTTTTGGCCACACTAAGACTCCTGCACATTTAGCCAGACTTGGCATTGTTGAGGATAGCAGATGCATAAATTGCGGTAGATTTGGAAACTTAGAACATTTGATATTTTCGTGCCCCACATATTCTCTGGATCGGTTAATTTTGGCAAGTGAACTAAGTGAAAGTGAAGTGATTGTAACAAACGATCCCTCCCGCCGCCTCAAGATGATTTTAAAAAATGTTGACTTATTTAAACCATTATACAAATTCATCAAGAATTCTTGTGTAAATGTGTAAATATTTGAGACTTGGCTGTCAGTCATTGACATTGACATAAAGTGAAAAGAAATGAGTAAAGTGCTCGTGAAACAGACAAACTGATAAAGACTTGGCTTAAAGGTCTAGTTACCAGGCCATAAAATTCCAAAAAAAAAAATCTGTCAATTTGTCAAAAACAAAACAGCGAGAGGAAAATGTCATCTGGCTCTAGGAATTTTAATTTTAATGGTTAATAATTAACAACTTAATGTATCTTTTTCATGGAACTCATTTAAGTTCCTTACAACGTCGAACTTACAGAGCGTCGTAATTCCAGCTGAATTCTCATTAGAGTCCTATAGGACCTCCTGCAATGGATAATACAAGCTCAACAAGTTTGTGTAGGATATGTTTGCAGGATGGGGCTACTCTGCCAATATTTGAGAAGTCAGAAACTGGAGAAAATATACACTCAAAACTTTCCTTGTGTTTACAATGTGAAAAAGTTTGTATTTGACCAAGTTATTTTGTTACCCAGAAATGGTACTCATCTCAACTAACCTAATGAAAGTCTTGTAAATTTCAGATAGAGGACATTACAGGATTACCACGTAATATATGTACAATGTGCAATAATACTTTAGATTCTTTATGGAATTTTATTAATAAGTTTAAAGAGTCTTGTAAAATATTAGAAAATGGTTTGTTGATTGTGAAAAAGGAAGCTGATTGTAGTTACATTAACAATGATGTTATGTCTGAAATAGAAATTGACATTAAAACAATAAAAGCAGAATTTAATGACCAGTCTGATGATGGCTTTGATGATTATGAAGATTTGTTACCATTGAAAATTAAAAAGGAATCAAAACCTGTCAAAAAGGAAAAGAAATCAAAAAAAGTTAAATCGCATGGAAGCAGAACAAACAAGATAGCATCTTCTATATTAGAAGGAAACTTTTCTTGGAATGGAGACAGATGGTGGTAATATTGATTTATCATTATTTTGTTGCTTGACTTAATAAATGATTACACTTTATATTTGTTCTTCGAAATCCACAAGCAGTATTTTTTTGTTCTAAATTATTACACTAAAATTGAAATTGTGACTTGAAATTGGAGATTTTTTTTTAATTAATTGCTTTTAGATAAGGTAATTAAAGTACTAGTTATAAGATTCTTATAAGTTTACCAGTCCAAAAATTATTTTCAGACTTATCATATTTAAAACAAAATAATTTTATTTCAGCATGAAAATTGGGCAGACAACTTTAAAAAAAATAGTCAGCAAAGATATAAAGGAACCAAAACCGAGACCACAGACTAAAATTAAAATACCGAATGTTAAGGACAACACAGAAAAGCTCTGCGATCTGTGTGGAGATGTGTTTAAAAATACTGACAAACTACAATGTCACAAGAAAAGAGTACATTATAAAAATCCTGTAAAATGTCCTAAATGTCCACGAGTTTGCGCCTCAGATTATTATTTAAAAAGACATACAAAGAGAAAACATGAAAGTAATAGAGAATTCATTTGTTCAGCATGTGGCCATGGCTTTGCATTCAAAGGAGAGCTAACAAGTCATTTCAGAAAAATACATGACAAGCTAAGTCGTCCTAAGAAGGTTTATTCTTGTAAATTCTGTGATAAAACATATAAATGTACAAAGTCTGTTATTATTCATGAGAGGTCTGTTCATACAGGTGAGTATTCTTTTTTTTTTGTACAGACACCAGCACATCAATCTACCTCAATCTATCAAATTTCTTTAATAGATTTTCAACCTTATAACAATAGGGCCTTCCCCTATTGTCATAAGGTTGAAAATCTAATTAATGTTCGATTGGTGACATATTTGGGTAGGCTGACCTGCTGTCGTCTGTACTTTAAAATTACTTGCAAAATAATATGTCTCAGTTTGATGCAGATCTACCCTATATTTTCCAAAAACACGAAAAACCATTAAAAATTATTATGTAGTGTTTCTTTCATACTTCACGCGTTTTATGGCACTGACTACTATGAATCTGAAAAAATTGAGCATCTAATAATACATAAAAATATTGGACCACTAAGAAGAGCGCTTGGATAACCATATTGCATTTTATGTAAAGTATATGATTGTCTTGATTACAGGTCTAAGGCCAGCCGAGTGTACTGTTTGCAACACTAGTTTCTATCACGAGGATTATCTCAAAGAACACATGCGGTTACATACAGGGGAGACCCCATTCAAATGTCCCATCTGTGGCCGCGGGTACGCACAGCGAGGGAACATGAAAAGTCATCTCCGCATTCACAGGATATCAGAACTTGATGCCCTCACATTGAGTAAAATGAGGCCAAACTACCTGAAACTCCTTAAAGTATGAGAGGTATTATTTAGTCTATAATAGTTTTTAAAGAAGTTGTTATGTCAAAGATTATTTTGTTAAGCTGCTATTCTCTAAGACTACGAAGACCTCATCTACAAGCTTGTAATAGATTTTCAACTCTAAGATTGTACAGCATAAAGGTAAAAATCTATTAAGACAAACTATCTCAATCACGAGGTACTAAAACAATTTGTTTTAATAGACTTTCAACTTTATGACGTAGGTTATAAAGTTGAAAATCCACTAAAGACAAACTGTTATTACGGTGCTGCCGCTTCGCTGGGTCTTTGGAGAATATTATGAAAACTACAAGTTATTGTGTCCATTTTGTCAATTTTTGTCAGAGCTTATTTACTATGAGGATTGAGGATAGGGTTTACTGAAGTGATTAGGTACCTATTTAGAATTTAATTTCACACTGGATAAAGAGGACCAACTCATTTCTTTTTGACATTTCTAAAGGAATTAAGGGGGATGCTCTAACCAGCCCGCGAAATTCAATTTATTTTACGTTTTTTGCAATTTGCAGGCCAGTGACATGTTGTAACTTTATCAAAATATGAATTGCGGTAATAACAAGTATAATTTTAAATATAAAAATAATAAAAAAATTCGCTCCATCAGCTCTCACATAGAAAAGGTGCATCATGTTAAAATCTCCGAAATTAAACTATGAACGTAAAAAAAATTGAATTTCGCGCCCGGCGGGCTACATCGACGCAATCACCTTAAGGTGATTGCGTCGATGTAGCCCGCGAAATTCAATTTTTTTTACGTTTTTTGCAATTTGCAGGCCAGTGACATGTTGTAACTTTATAAACATTTGTGTTGCGCAAATAACAAGTATAATTTTAAATATAAAAATTGTCAAAAAATTCGCTCCATCAGCTCTCACATAGAAAAGGTGCATCGTAGTTAGATTTCGGAGATTTTAACATGATGCACCTTTTCTATGTGAGAGCTGATGGAGCGAGTTTTTTGATATTTTTTATATTTAAAATTATACTTGTTATTTGCGCAACACAAATATTTATAAAGTTACAACATGTCACTGGCCTGCAAATTGCAAAAAACGTAAAAAAAATTGAATTTCGCGGGCTGGTTGGAGCATCCCCCTTAAATTTGAATTTTTGTTTAATATTAATAATGTAATATATTCTTTATTTTACGTTTTGAATGTGGTTCATGGAGAAAGGCTCTTGCATTTGACACAAGTTTCTGGTCAACCTGGCTGTTATTACAATATCTACCCTATATTTTCACAAATACAGTTCTTAATCAATTGACGAACATTATAGTGTAGTAAAATAGGGGTAATTGAGGTGTAAAAACAGCTCTAAGGATTGAATCTAAAGTAGATTTAACCAGAAAACGCAGATTTTATAAATCAATTTTAGTACCTATACACGCAGGAATAAATAATTATTATTAGGAAGCACATTTCAGGCACCTGTTTAACAGTATGCAGTGAAGGTGCTATTATTATTCATTTTTAGTATGAATTGGTTATTTTGAAATAATTTCCGATTCCGGAATATCATCATTCTCCTCACATTTTCCTTTTTTCTCCCGTCAGAAGTCACATTATCATTTATTATTTCCATAGACTTACAGCATGGACTGAGCCTTCCCTAACCAAGTAAGTGGGTAATGTTATGCAGGTAATGCCTAGTCCAAACTCGATATCTATGATTCCTTGTAACTTTCCTAGTTCCAGAATAAATGTATTTGACAGCCTTCTCCACACTTTAAATTAGACCAGCACCTTTTGGCCACCATATCGTCACGAACAAAGCGGAGAAATTGTCGGAATGGAAAAATTAATTCGACTCTCCATACAAAATTGATATTTGATCGTGAATTTCGTATGGAATCAAAATATTTAAGTTACCGGAGCGTTGTCAAATACACCCTGTTTAATTATGTGCCTAATTTAACTATTACTTAATTATTGATAATTTTATCACATAATTCTTGTTGCTGCTAATTTGATTGATAGTCTAATAATTATACCAAGATCGAACTTAGAAGTACGATATTATTTACAAGCCATTTGCATTATTTCAAAGAGTTTTAAACTTTTAATAGTGTTTTAAAAATAATTATTGTTAAGACTTCTAATAATGTTTCTACTTTAAAAATACTTTTTTTTATTAAAATAAGTGCAATAAACTGCAAGAGGGTTGTTTTCTGTTAAATGTTAGAAAATAATAAGAAAGAAAAGTCTGTTTTCATTTTCTTGAAAATATAATTCATATTACAATATTTTCTTTTCTTTTTTATAACAAGCACAAACCAATTAAATATTTCTTTAAATAATAGTTAAATGACATTGTGATATCGCGTTGGGCCATTTCTGCTCCTATCCGATAATCTGAAAAGAAAAAAAATAATGTACCTATAATTATTTTGCTAAGAATTAATAATTTGATACTAGATTTTGTCTGCAGTTTTTCGCCGTAGGGATGTCGAAGATAGCCTCATGGAAACGTCCGAGATATGAAGTATGCTTTTTTTTTACGTGGCAAAATCATCAAATGAGTCCTCCAACCCCGGGCAGGGCGGGAGGGACTGTCAGACTTGTACTGACTAAAATCCACGGTGTCCTTCGGTAGCCCTTTGTGTGCCGGAGTCGCGGTATACGTATGTCCCGCAACCCCGGCAGGACTGTGGCCCTCTATAGGGGGGCCCCGTCATTATGCTGACGCTCCTTGAGGCGCGCGTGTAGTAGTAGTAGTTTTAATCCGTCACTGGTAGAAGGGTATCCAACTATCCATTATCCTTCTACCAGTGACGGGTGACTACCTAATGCCGTACTAAGCAATTGAAGCCTTTGGTGCCCTCTATACACGGGTCTTTTTTTTCGTGGCTAAATACATCAAATGGATCCTCTCGGCTCCCGCCCAGGGCGGGACGGGTGAGACTGTCAGACTTGCACTGACTAAAATCCACGGTGATCCTTCATTAGCCCTCTACGTTCCAGGATTACGGTTAATGAGATAGTCCCGCGAACCCGCGTCATTGAATGTCTAAAGTAGGGCACCGTCCGTTTGCTGACAGCTCTTTGAGGTGCGCTCGGAACAAGACGCGTCGTCGAACTGGGAACGGTCCATGATCGGACGGCGAGCCACCCATTACTCGCCACCTGCATGTCCGAGCCTACGTTGGCCGGAAGTAACCAAGCCTACGCACGATGGTATAGTGAGAGAAGCGAGCTAGAAAATTTAAGCAGTTTCAGTAAGTTTTTGGTGACGAGAGAGTGAGACGTGATGCCCATGAGGGGCACTAGAAAAAGCACAAAAAAAAACTAGGGTAAAACACCCAACTATTGACCCCTTAAGCGGTTTTCCTTGCTTCTTTCGCAAAATAAACTAATGTACGAGTTGCAAGTGGAAATGAATGTTTTTGGAAGAAAAAATAAACATTAGAGAATGTAACTAAAACATTATTTCCAGTCATACAAAGGTAAAAAGTGTTTTTTTTTCTCGAGTTTAGCAAGAACAGGCCATTTGACCAGTTATTAACATGCTTGTACCAAATTTTCATCATGCAGATGACCAATTTTTGACCTCCTGTAGTATAAGAATAAACTCAAATATTTTTTATTATGAATGTGATACGAGGTTTTATTTGACAAAAAAAAAACAAAGCTAGTCTCATAGCCCTTCTCATTTTCTTTTTTCACACTATTTAGGTCTTCAGTCTTCAAACGCCGTTAATAATATTTTTGCACTTAATTTTGAAATTTTGTAGTTTTTATCACTTTTTGTTGTAGTTTTTATCACTTTTTGTCCAATTTTTCTTCTTTATTAGTAGTTATTAATTTCACTGTTCTGTATTATGCAGCAGATATAAAAATACTCGCCGGCAAAATATAAATTGAAAGAAGCTTTAGTTCTACAAAGTGAGTTTCAAAACCTTTGAATTAATATTTTCCTAATTACATAAGACGGTTTTAACTTTTTAAATTTATGTAAAAGACTTCACAAATGAAGGAAACATAGATACAAATAAAAAACTAGCTCACACTTTGCCTGAACATGCAGGTTAGGGTATATTTTGTCATTTTATGCATTAAACCAACCTGTGGCTGAGGCATTGCTCGTGTTATATTCTGCAATTGTCCCACGGGACCATATACCGACATTAAAAGTATCCTGCGTCCAGGTACACCCACTTAACCAGGTTTTAAATTAATCTGCTTGCCAAATTGTGTCAAAATCCATTCAGCCGTTCACTTTTCCTATAATATTAGTAAGTCTAAAAGTCTAAAATATTCAGGAGGATCCAGAATGTGACAGTAGACCGAAAATTTAAGTACCTCACTCAAATTATGATAGGTAGTCAGCTTACTACGTAAGGTATTTTTTATGTTTGTGATTATGCAGATACACACCTTTAGGGGTGCCAACGCCCATGGGCTTAATACAGATGCATTAAAGTTAAGCTACCTCACCATTAAAAATGAACCATACGTACACACCGTGGTGTCAGTAACTGGTATTCTCGTACATTTGGTAAATTACCAGCTATTGACATGTCATGTTAATAAAATGGTTATTCATACATTTGAGTGTACCAGATATTGACCTCATCATTTTAACAAGTTAACGCTCATTAAAACTTGAAAATCATTTGGAAAAGCATTGTGTCTGTCTTAAAAAACCAATAAATACCAAACTCAAAGCAATATATCGTGTAAAGCTGAAATAAAATGACATTGAAAACAACCGTCAGCTTAGCAAATTGTTAAATTTCTTGATGATTTTAGGAGGGTATTTTGTTATCATAGGTTTACGGACGCATTATTGCTTTATTTAAATTTTCTGTGACGCCAATATATTACAAGTTAAATTATATTTCATTTTCTGTATTCTTTATGCAGCACTGCAAGAAGATTTATTATTATTTTTGATAAAAACTGTTATGCGGTCAATAGTTGGTGGGAGGTCAGCAGTTGGGTACTTTACCCTACGTCCTTAAGATTTTTTTGTGGTTCTTCTGGTGCCCCCAGACGTGACGCCCTAAGCAATTGCTTAATAATTTGATTAAGGGTTAATCCGTAACTGCCTTCTACTCATTTCTAACTCTTTAAATAATATAATAATGTTTGGGTCCACTGGGTAGTCATAACTCACTCTTTCAAAGATGACGATATTTCTTTAAAACACCTCAGTTTCTCCTCTTCAATACTTGTTAAATAATTTATCTTGTTCATCTCCATTTCTTTCAGTCTTAATTCCTCTCCTTTCAGTTTCAATTCTATTGCTCTCAGTCTTAACTCCTCAGTCTTCTGCTGAACTCTTTCTTTTTCTATTTTTAATGTTGTTCTCACTTTATATTCTTCTAATGAAACCTTTCTTTTCTTGAATGATTTGTCAGAACCTGTAAAAGATAATTCTTTTACCTCTGACTGCATCATTGTCTAAATTAAAATGGTCGTTCTTTTCATAACATTAAGGGGCAGGTCTTGTAAAATTCACGCTCGCCGAATTATTTGCGTAACTTTGTTTGTGATTTTTGAACAAAATAGTGCAATAGCTTGAAATATTATTATTGCACATAAATAACCATAATATAAGTAACAGCTAGTTATTTTTTTAAAGTTGATTTAAGTAGATTATATTTGGTAAATCAAGCGTTCAAAACAGCTCTTTCCTGCCCAACGTCATTTCGAGTTACGTTGGTGCACTCAATCTGAGACAATGAAGAATTCATTTAAAAATCTGATCAGCGCATAATGACCGCAATATCCTCGTCTTCAAACTGCGCTGATTAGTTTTTTATATTTATCTTCCATTTTCTTAATTAAGATGGCAGAATATCATCAAAATTCTCGGATTTCATCTCTTAATAAATGGTTTTTTTTCATAGGAACTATGCATCGTAGGTATGTAATATTACATTATCTTGATGTCAACAGATCAATAAAGCAAATTCAAAAAAAAAATTGTACCTAAAGCGCTTTTTTTTAACAATAAAAAATATCTCAAATAACCTCTCAAAAAGTGTTTATAAACGAGAATTGCAAGAGAAATTCCTTAGTGGCCGGTGGACGGCCGGAGCGATTGGACGTGAGGTCCACGACGAATTTTTGTTGGTCCCTCTCGCTCGCACCTTCTCTCGCTCTAACGGTGATGACGCGCAGTTACGCATCTCAGGTTGCTCTACTTTATTATGTTAAAATATATTTTTTAACCGACGGAAAAAAAGGAGGAGGTTCTCAATTCGACATGTATATATTTTTTATATTTTTTATTTATGACCATTCTTTACTTTCTCTAAGGTGGTCCAATATCAAAAAATCTTTTTTTTTGTCGGACAGAGTTTATCAGAAAGTTGGTCCCATTTAAATATCAAAATTAAACTCAGTCTATAGGGGTAGAAAAAGAGGAATTAATTGTCAAATTTTCAGTTGTGAACCTTTATTATTGTTAAAAGATATGGAGAAGTAACTAAACAAGTTGGAGCGAATTCCGACCTTATTGACATTTAAAATTTAGTTTGTTTTTTCTCACTTTCACGATCGCTAACATTGCTCCTTCATTAAAATCCGGTGTTTGCATAAATGTCAGTAAGGTCGAAAATAGTTTGAACATGTTTTTTAAATTGCTTAACGATAGCAAGTTAAAAAACAGATTCAAGCGATTTTCGCCCTTATTGACATTTAAAATTTAGTTTGTTTTTTCTCACTTTCACGTTCGCTAACATTGCTCCTTCATTAAAATCCGGTTTTTGCATAAATGTCAATAAGGTCGAAAATCGCTTGAAGCTGTTTTTTTAACTTGCTATCGTTAAGCAATTTAAAAAACATGTTCAAACTATTTTCGACCTTATTGACATTTAAAATTTAGTTTGTTTTTCTCACTTTCACGATCGCTAACATTGCTCCTTCATTAAAATCCGGTGTTTGCATAAATGTCAGTAAGGTCGAAAATAGTTTGAACATGTTTTTTAAATTGCTTAACGATAGCAAGTTAAAAAACAGCTTCAAGCGATTTTCGCCCTTATTGACATTTAAAATTTAGTTTGTTTTTTCTCACTTTCACGTTCGCTAACATTGCTCCTTCATTAAAATCCGGTTTTTGCATAAATGTCAATAAGGTCGAAAATCGCTTGAAGCTGTTTTTTTAACTTGCTATCGTTAAGCAATTTAAAAAACATGTTCAAACTATTTTCGACCTTATTGACATTTAAAATTTAGTTGGTTTTTCTCACTTTCACGTTCGCTAACATTGCTCCTTCATTAAAATCCGGTTTTTGCATAAATGTCAATAAGGTCGAAAATCGCTTGAAGCTGTTTTTTTAACTTGCTATCGTTAAGCAATTTAAAAAACATGTTCAAACTATTTTCGACCTTATTGACATTTAAAATTTAGTTTGTTTTTTCTCACTTTCACGTTCGCTAACATTGCTCCTTCATTAAAATCCAGCAAGTAACAAAACCGTTGGTTTCTCTGTCTCCCGGTGGTAATGGACTGTGCCTATGACAAGGAGTGCAGTCCTTGGATGGGACTGTCAGATTTGTACTGACTAAAATCCACGGTGTCCTTCAAATAGCCCTTAATGTTCCGGGGTCACGGTAATGAGTACCGCGACGACAGCAGGCTTTAGCCCTCTAGAGGGGGACCCCGTCATCATGCTGACGCTATTTGAGGCGCTCGTAGGACACAACGCGCTGTCGACCCGGGCATGGCCCATGACTTTTTTTCATGATAAAATCATCAAATGAGTCCTCCCTAGGCCAAGCGGGAGATACTGTCAGACTTGTACTGACTTAAATTCACGGCGTTCTTTAATAGCCTTTTATGTTCTGGGTTTACCACTGCGGCTGGGATGTAAGGTTTACGCTGTCCTCTCTCTCACGCGTCCCGCCTCTTCCTTTGCCAACATGGCTGCTGCACTGACCTTTTTTTAGGTTTAATTAGTTAAACACGATTGTGTTTAACAAATTAAACCTAACAGAATTTAACCTATGAGAATATTTAAATAGTATTAAAACACTTGTGTGATACTCGTATTATTACAAACCAAACAGGGTTGGCATGATGAAAACAAGTTGTTTTAAAACACCTGTTTAAAACAGTTTGAAATTAAACAGTGTTTTTTATTACCCGTTTCAACTTCTTTTTAAGGCAGATGAATGCATATAAAATGAAAACAAATTAATATTCAGGAGTCTAAAGGTACTTTCAGACGGTTCATTTTTTGTTCATTTTCACCTTTCATTCGGTACATTTCACTCGAAATGATATGTCTGAACAGAAAATGAAACACGAGTGCCGATTGATTTCAATGAAACTTATTAAGTTTCACTCGAGTGAACAATCATTCGAGTGAACCGTCTGATATCACCTTAAATAGTTTGACATAAAACCTTTTGAGTTTAATGCCATTGTTATGTCATATTTTTAACTTTTATTGACACTGTAATGAAATAATGCTTAAAATTTTTAGAAAAAAACATCACATGTTTTTATTCCATTGATCATTTTTCGTAAAAAATTCATTACAAAGGGTGAATTTGAAAAGATGTAGTCTAGAAATGAAACATAATTGATATATATACGTTTCGACATCAACAAACAAGGTGGAATTAATTTTAAAAAAGAACCAGAAACTAAAAAAAAAACACTTTTTTAAAACATTTTGAATTGTTACAGTTTGTTTTATATCTTAAAAAAAAAACTGTTTTTTTTTCCAACCCTGAAACCAAGTCATATTAAAACTCCTTATTAAGCAAAAATTCTATAACTCCTTTTAAATAATCCTTAGTAGAGCAATGTTTATACCGCATCAAAATTGTTTTATAATAATTCAGTGGGCAGGATGTATGCGGGGGATTGCGGGAAGGGAGCCCGAAATTTGACGTACGATCGACTGGCCGAACGCGATTCAATTTTGTGCAAAAGAAGACGGCAGCCTTAAGGTTGCTGTTGGGTTACTGCTACTGAGAACTTTGTAAAAATGACAGTGATTTCAGTCAGAATTATTCATGGTTAGGTACGAGTATGGGTAGAGACAAGAATGTGCTCATAACATGTATTATGTGCAACATGGAATTTTGCTTAAATTGCAGATATGTTATCCCTTCATCCTAAAAATACAACAGAAATCTAAAACTTCTGGGAAACCATGATTTTCATGAGACGGAGAAGTGTGAGGGAAGACAAGTGATTTAAGCGGCCTCACAGTCAGGGTCGGTCACGGGGGGTGGTGGAGAGACGGTCGCGACGCCGCCGCCGGCTTGGTGTTACCAACTTCAAAATGTGACTTCACAATAGTACAACCCGGGCGCAATAACTTGACACCTGACTCGAAACTCGATCTCGCTCCCGCTACACACATTTCGGGGTAGCGGGATGGGGATCGAGTTACGAGGCAGGACCTGGCTCGTAGCCAGGTATTAAGTTATTGCGCTCGGGTTGTAGGTAGCATTTTTTCTACAAAATAGGTAATAAGTTACAGAAAAAATGTCAGGACAGTGTACCCAGGAAAAGCCACACGTCAAAAGTGTTACCTCTTGATTTAACTTTATCCATATAATCTGATTCATCTAGTTCTTCCTCTTCTTCTAGTTTATCATCTGTAACAAAGAGTTTTACAAAATGATTTCAAGAACAGAACTTCAAAAAAACTGTGTTATTAGGGCCATAGAGCATAGAGCTGGATAAGCAGAGTCTAGCATGGTTCTGACTGCCAAACAAATCTTACACAAGTTTCAATGGTTACAGAATTGTCATACACAGTACAGAAAGAGATATAATGCCAATAATATAATTGGCTAGTTCTGGCTTCATGCAGCTTTATCTCAAACAAACAAACAAAGCACAAACAAATCAGCAACAACTATCACCTACATAGTATATGACAGAGATAACGCTCTATTGAGCCCAAAACTCTGCAGGCAACATTTATTGCAGGTATCTGCTATGCTATTCTCCGAGTCGTCGTCAGCGAAATTAGTTTGTGTTTAATCTTTCTCTTTCTTTCAACTGGGGCAACGGCAGCGATAGCATAAGGCTGTATCCATAGAGGATAGACACTGTGCTCTGCCAGGCCCTTACTTACCTTGTAAAATATCATCAACATCACAGAATTTACTTTCCACCCTATCATAGCAATCTATTGACTTTTGTTCCTCTTCTAGATCTTCACCTTCCACATCAGACATAGTTTTGTCTCGAGATTGCATGTCTCCATCAGCAAAGTCATTGTTTAAAAATTCCACTCTAAATTCATCTGTACTCTCTGGTACTTCCTCTTTGCTTACAACCTGAAAAAAAGCACCATAATCAATGGGTATGGTTAGCCAATACAAAATCTGGACAGAAATGCTGAAAAGTCAGCTATGCTATGACTAAATTATCGGCTGAAACTTGTCATGATATTATAGACATCCTGTACATAGCGGGCCGGAAAACTGGTGCCATTTTCGTGCTTTGGTAGGGCCTGTCCTTACTGTATAAGTCAATGACCATAACATTAAATTGACATTATCTCTTCAATGGAGAATATGGAGACCTTATGTACGTAGCAGGCAAGCACACGAGAAAAATTGGCATTGGTAGTGCTACAAAGAATGGGGAATCATGTTTACATAAAATTAAGTTTGAATTAATATTATACCCTTGATCACAGTGGATTGTAAAAATATGGAAATTTTAATGGTGCAAAGGATTTGTTCAATTTCATGGCCCAAGTGTTAAGTATATGATGGGACTATTAGTATAGTATGTGTATAGGCAGAGGCACTTTTATATAAATAAATAAAAAAAGGCTTATTTCTAAATTAAAGGCAATAGAGTTAAATTCATTCTACGTTATCATTTCAGATATTATAGTGTGTGGATCGGTCAAACTTGAACAGATATCATTACCATTTCCAACGCCAAGGCGTCCTCCTTATCATCAATAGGATAGTTAATTAACTTCAGAAGTCTTAGTTCTAAGTTTGTTAGTTTAGGTGTTGGTTGTTCCATGTTATAGCTTTTCCTACTCAGCAATATGTTTGCTTTTTTCTTTGTTTTGTTCTTCCAGTCAGCCCACATCTGGAATTTTAAATAAAATAAAAGTAAGAAAGTATGAATGAAGTATGGGGAATATGTGGATTGCAACAAGTGGTGTTCTGTAGTTTCTGCCTACATCCAAGGAAAAAAGGTGTAAACTTATTTATGTAAATAAATTAACAAATATAGGCTATTAGACCTTCCAAGATCAAGTTGTATTATTACCCTGCAGGAATTTCATTTTATTAAAAGAAACAAATGATAAGTTTGGTAAAACCTTGCAATATAATAACCCCTGTACTGTGAGTAGAGGTGGGTAGACAGAGTTGTATAGCACTGTGTAATTAATAAGAACATATAAATGTGCCTCTCCATCTCCACCTACAATCTAGTTCAACTGCTGAGTATTAAGTTATAAGAATGATAGAGAGCGACAATAAAGAAGGAAAACTGCATTGCATAAAAAAAAGAAAAAAAAATCGGTTAATGCACAAAGAGGCTTACTTTACACCATTTCCAAGTATTTTTATAGGCACCACCTTCGACGGCGTTCATTTGAAAAGCGATACTTCTCCAAAAGTTCTGCTTGTTCGTGTCAGTGTACATCACTCTGCCGTCGACCAGTACACCGTCCTCGCTAAGAAGATCTAGCAGTTTCTTCATCTGAGCTTGACTAACACGACTCATGTTTTACTTGTTTTTTTTTATCAAATTAATTGCAAAACACCAGTTGACGGTATAAAACTTATAATTTTACTCTAGGACCGCCTACGTATCAGCCAGCCGTTAATAATCCACAGTATTTAATTCACATTTAATTTATTCTTAGCATCCACAAATAAATATTTTGATTTGTTTTTTAATTTTCCAGTTTTTCCATCACATACAATCTCATTCTCTTTAAATATGAAATGGCACTATTAATAACCAGTGCGTGTAAGAAAGATAGCTCTCTCTAGATGCTCGTAACTGTTTTCTTTCTGCGATACGGAACGCCAAGAGCAGTCTTCAATATTTTGAATTTTGACGACTTTGACAGTCATCTGTCAACTTACTGTCAAGTAACATCGTCGTTCCTAAAACTAAACAAATCGACTAAAAAATTTTTTTATTCCAACTTAAAACATGGACCTTAAAAAAAACAAAAAGGTTGCACTCCAGGAGTGCCGGTAGAAGTGAAAACTTTTTTGTTACTATGTTTTATTTTTAATTTGAATGACGTCTTACTCATTTTCGATCAGGGTCACGTGACCCTGACGCGAGTTTTGGTCACGTGACCCTGACGCGAGTTTTAAATTTTTTACCCATTACAGAAAAAGTGTACAACGCCGCTAAAGAAGTTTTCACTTCAAAAAGGCGGACGGAACTTTACTAAGAAAGAATTGAAGCACCCATAGTAAGTCAGTGCGTAATATGAACAAGCCTGCACGCACACATTCACACCATAGTAAGTCAGCCGTCGGCCATTACGCTTCGAACGACACTCGCGGTTTTATACGGTATTATTTTGTCTAATAAAAATCAAAGTATGCCGTCATGTGTTGCAAAAAGTTGTCTAAACCATAGTAGTTCAATTAAAAAAGCCAGGGGATCAATTTTCATAGTTAAACATGTCATTTTGAAGCTTATTTCTCGATTTTACGTCAATAAATTTTATAAACATCTCGAAATCAATCAGTGTTGCAACTATTTCAAGGTTCAAATTATTTTAAAATTGGGTGATTTATATTTTGTTCCTATTTATCGTTATTGAATTCTTCTGTATTTTTACAAATTTCCCCACGGCAAATGATGCATGGAAAAATCATTGTATAAAAATAATAAGGGAGTGTAGACATGGAATAGGAATGTAGACGTGTAGGAATGGAACATAAAATAGCTTTAATTAAATATATATAGGCGAAAAATACTTAAACATTCGTTTTCACCATTTAAGTAAATTAGAAGGGATTTCTAGATGTGTCAATAGCAAAAGACAAGTCTACAAAAATTTGAATCACCAAAAGGGATTGTAAAACTTTTAATATTAAACGAAATGTAAATATTTTATATCCAATGTGCTTAAATTATTTTACCTTTATTTTAAAAATAGGTATCTGTCACAAAAAAATTGTAATTAAACTTAAGTTCAAGGCAGATCTTAAATATTGTTTAAAAATGGGTAATTTTTTCCTTCATCTGGCATCCCTATACAAACTCACACATATATACACCGCCGCCATTGTGGTGCTTCAATCGTTTCTTAGTGAAGTTCCGTCCGCCTTTTTTTTTAGGTCCATGACTTAGAACTAAGTTTTGATTCTTGTTTTATTATTGTAATTTTCACTCTCCTTCAATAAATCAAATCAGAGTGATCGAAATAGTCTTCAGTAGGCATATTTACTTATTACAAAACTAGCTGTTACCAGCGGCTTCACCCGCTACAACTTGAAAATTATCCCACGGGAACATAAAATCGGGATAAAAACTATCCTATGTGTTAATCTAGGTTATAAACTATCTGTATACCAAATTTTAGCCAAATCCGTTAAGTGGTTTTTGCGTGAAAGAGTAACAAACATCTATACATCCATACTTACAAACTTTCGCCTTTATAATAGTCTAGGTTATAAACTATCTGTATACCAAATTTTAGCCAAATCCGTTAAGTGGTTTTTGCGTGAAAGAGTAACAAACATCCATACATCCATACTTACAAACTTTCGCCTTTATAATAGTAGTAGGATAATGAAGCCTATTTCTGTTACAAACTCTGAAATTATTTCATTTTTTACAACACTATTTAGTCAGTTTTTGTTTTTGGTTTTGTCTATGACCTGACTACGAAAAACTGACAGTTTTGAGTTTTACAGCTGTGCTCGTAAATAAATGTAACGAAAATTGCGAAATCTCTTTGTTTTCGACAAAAGAAATTGATATTAATTGTTAGCAGTTCATTATAAATTGTTATCACAATGTTGCGTGTTAAAATTCATATAGCACTAAGTGCATTTGGAGCCATTTTAGGCTTGTCTGCGTTTATATGTTTTTGCATTGTTTACGCAAACATTGAAGCCGGAATGTGGGCGCTTTTATCTGGTAAGTGAAGCGAAATAGATTTTTTATGTATATAAGTAATTAATATTCTTATAACACAGCACAGGCGGCGGTAATTAACATGATGGGACAAGTTTCAGGCCTTAAAAAAAGATTAGAAAGCCGTAAATTGACCTCGGGATTGCTTTGAGATCCTGCTGTTTCTAGAATGATGAAATTGAAACTCTGTTAATAATTTTCCTCAATATATGATGTTATTTCCTGTTAATTTAAATTTTTGTGGTTAAATAATACCTACCTACCTACATTTTAAAGATCCACCAAGACAAAATTACACCTAAATGAAATAAGATCAATAACTTTATAAATCTTAGGAATATTGTCAATGTTAGTTAGAATATCTATCCTAAAAAAAGAACATTTGTCTTTGTTTTCCAGGCATACATGCATCATTGGCGCTGATGCTGCATTGCCACTATCTTAAAGAGTCACTGCACGTAAACTTCTCAAGAAAAGCGCTGCAGTACATTGGAGACTTCGGTATAGTTGGCTTTGTCTCCGGAGCAGCCCTGACACTCTTCTACCTGTTCCTGGAGATCTATTATCAAGCTGGTTTGTATAAAAAATAAGTTAGAATTTTCAAAGCGTTTCCAACGGCCACTTTGGTCTGTGGATGGGTGACCATCTGTCAGAGCGAGTCTCCTCCGTGCCTCGGAAATCACATAAAGCTGTTGGTTGTGACTGTCATTTATAGATCTTTGACAATGGTTACTGTTAGTTAGAAGCTATAAAAGTCTGACAACTAGTCCCACCATGAGGTATCGTATTTCCCAGTTACTGGATTGTGGAAGTCCAACAGGCAGTTGCTCCATATAATATACTTAGGTAAATCCAGCTGCATCCAGTTCGATTGGAAGCCGACCCCAATGTAGGTAGTTAGGAAAAGGCTAGGCAGATGATGACTTATGATTCACTTCACACATTTTCAGCAATGTCATTGGTTATTAAATAATTTAAGTGGATCTTTTGGAATATCGCTTTATCGCAGTTGTAGACCCTCGATTCAACAGACAAGTAAATTTATATTCTTGGCAATGTCATTAACATTTGAAAAGGTTAATGGAAGTAGTATGATAACTTTGTGACATTTCATGATAATATTTGTGTGTAAAATAAATGTAATAGGTAGTTAAATGAGGAAAAACATCCTATCATTATTATAAAAAAGTCACCTCAACAAGAAATTAATTACTTTGATGTTTTAGGTATGGTATGTCAAAGACTATCAAGGTTAATTACGCCCTAAATTAATAGTTCAATCTCAATCCAAATCCGGTTACTACGTTTTTGATGGCTGCTCTTAATTGGACATTTCAAAGTCTCGTAGAGGCTTCGGTTGTTCATCGGTTAAAAACAAAGATCCAACCAAAGATACTAACCGTCATAGATTAGTCTATAAATTGTTGCAAAATGTTTTGTCACATGTCCTAAGATAAGTTGAACTTTGATAATATTCATTAGTCACCCGTATATCAGTGTCTGTTACATACCTCATTGATTTTTGTTATTGCTATGAATTCTCTATAACTATTTATCAAATGTTGATACAGTTGTTGAGCCTGTCTTCTTTCAATAACTGTGTATTGTTTTTGTATAATATGTTTACTTCATGTCAATGCACTAGCGACATTTGACTATAAATTCAATCATTCTCATCATCTGAGTGACATGCGAGTGCAATACAACGACGCATGGCGTGCAATGTTCCGCCTGCCTCGGTGGTGCAGTGCGAGCGCCATGTTCAGCGAGGGCCGCGCGCCGGGCTGGCCGGCGCTGCTGAGGAGCCGCACGGCCGCCGCACGCTCCGCCATACATCGTTCCGCTAACACCTTGGTAGCGGCGGTGCGAGACTGGGATCACAGCCCCTTACATTATAGGTGGCAAACCTACCATGCGCCCATAACCTAATTTGCGGCGACTTGTTTAAATTATTTTATTTTATTTATTTCAATTGTGTATTATTATTATTATTTGTTTTTTTTAATAATTCAATATGTACAGTTTTATATAATTTATTATGTGGATGCAAATCTGGAAATAAACAATTTCATTTCATTTCATTTGACTAAAACTGATCATGATTGCATTAAAAAGTATTCTGAATACATAATAATTTTCACATAAAAAGATGACACCTGACGCCATAATTATGTATTTCCGAAATTCCGAGATATATTTTCCTGAGAGTTTTGTCAGAAAATACCTAAATCACATCTATATTTTCTCCTATTATGTATAAACTTATATTGTCGCTAGCGCTATCTTATTTATTATTTTTACCTGTGGCTATGGCACTTACAACAGTGCTTAAATATCGGAAAATATAGTTTTATATTCCACTATTTTAAGTTTATGTTAAAATAAGGGCGATTTTAAACTTAAAACTTACTATCTTACAAATATTATAAATTATGATTTGTATGTGTTTGTTACTCTTTCACACAAAAACTACTGAACGGATTGGATGAAATTTGGTACACGGATTGTTTATAACCTGGATTAGCATAGTCATCCCGATATTACGTGCCTGTGTGATAATTTTCGAGATACACACGGGTCTTAGTGTTTTTATCAATCCGTTGTTTCCATATAAAACAAAAATACTGAACTAAATGTTTTTTTCCAGATGTGATGCCAATAAAGTCGAGCATCATCATCCGTCTCGTCTGGTCGTTCATGATGATGAAGTGGGGCCTTCTTCTGTACCTCGTCACCAAGAAGTACCTTAGGACCTACAATGACCACCAGCTCTTCTCTGAAAACCCTAACATTGAGGAGACGTAATTATTTTATTATTTGTTAGAAAATTGCTTCAGGGTCTGTTTCACCATCTCTGAATAAGTTGCCATTAAAAAAACTCTACTTATAAATACAGGGGTTATTAGCCACACTGAAGCGAAACCTGCGTAGAACGAAGACATGATTTCGTGCCTCCTTTGTCTATTAAATCGTCAGCCAGTATAGTGCAACTATTCGCACAGATTTTCGCACCAGTTTAATACCAATGAGTGCAAATTTTATTCTGCATCCCACGCGGGATTCGCTTCAGTGGGGCTGAAGTTTTTGGCTAAATAAAAGTCGAGCGATTTTGTACCTTATGTGCAACTAACTCACCCGTAAAATATCACCTTGACTTTTCGTACACGTAATGTCATCAAACGATAAAGGGCGTGCCCTATTTTAATTCTGTTCTAGTTTTGAACTTTATAGACATTTTGATAGCGTAAATAAATTGCAAATCTAATTACTAATTACCTAGCATTTAAAAAATAATGGATCCATATTGAATTGCTCGTTTAAAGATATTAGATAGATAGATTAGAATCTAATCATTAGATTTGCAAAGATATAAGACATCAAAACTCGAGAAAAAGGGCTCGTGACGTTAGAGCTCAGTATGAATTGTACTAAATTGTGACGTATTTCAAATCTTAAAGCGTTTTATCTCCGTCAATATTTTGTGTTTCGTAACAGAAGAAAAATACGGTTCAAATATTCTTTGAAAATCTAACTGACGGACACTAATTAAAAATCAGCCAAACAGCCCATTGCTGAGTACCGATCTCTAATAATTCGGACATTGTGAAACAGACCCTAACTTTAAGTGGTATTGTTGGTTTTCTCACAAATAACAAAAAAAACAGCTTTAGGATTAGTACGGTCACAAATGGGCAGGCTTGGGTACAAAATTGCTGTAATTAGATAAGGAAATTATGTTTCGAACAAAAGGGGTTTGAGTTTAAATTCCTTTTTGTCAGTGAAACCCTGATACAACAAGATGGAAACCCGGCCCATCTCGAAGAAGGTGAAACTACTTGGCCAGTGTAGGAAGGACTGATCCTCCCTCCCGAACCTTTTGGTTACTTTTTAAAGCCCTTCTACGGATACCAAGTTCATACAATTAAATAATGCGCATGATAGTAAAATAAAATAATAATAATTTGATTTGAAACCAAAAAAAAAGAATTGTTGCATTATTAGTATAACTGATTTGATTTGATCTTTTAAATAAACAAAAAAAATAACACGCCATCTTAAATTGTGGAGTTTATGGACAGGTCTTACTGATTTGGCCATAAATATTGCATTGGTCTGACTAAGTATAAGTAAATTGATTTTATTTAAAAAAGTTTAAAACCTTTGAGATTTTAATATTAATAGTAGAACATATCAAAATTATGATTAGGTGAGTTTGAACTCTGATTCTCAAAAACTATTTTTCGGGTATTTTATCGGTCACAAAATATTTTTAAGTGATTTATTTTTTATTAAAACTAGCAATACCACTTAGATATAATGGACTCCACACACCGAAGCCTTCGATTGTGTCGACGTATCCGTTTCGACCGCGCGGCCACGACGTTTTTTTTAAATAGAAACCATCCCAAGTTTTTGTAAAAACATGTAAAAGTCGATTCCCAAAAACCATAAATTTGTCAAAGCAATGGTTAAAAAGTTATAAGGGTTTGAACGTGGCCGCGCCATCGAAACTTTCCGAACCGCGCGGCCATGGAGATCTTTAAAACTAAGAGTCGCAGAGACCTGAAATTTTGGGAAATAGTAGATTGAATTTGTAAACCAAATGTAAAAATATAGAAAAAAATCTCGTGTTTGTATTTTAAGCGCTGCAAGGCTAAAACCTCATGGCCGCGCCATTGAAACGGTGACGAACACGTTATCGCCGATATCTCGCTGAAAAAACATCTCAGACGTTTGAAGTTCTTTGTAAAATATAGATTTGAATTTGTCGAAACATGTAAAAATACAACAAAAAATCCTAGGATTATATTTTAGGAGCTATAAGACTAAAACCCCATGGCCGCGCCATCGAAACGTTGAAAATTTAGTTTTTCACCAATATCTCGCTGAAAAAGCATCGCAGAGGTCTGAATTGTTTTGTAAAACCTAGATTTGAATATGTCAAAACTACCAAAAATACAAAAAAAATCCTAGGTTTATGTTTCAGGAGCTGTTGAACAAAATCTCTAATACATCCTTAATATCTCGATTAGGGTGACCACGGATTATTATTTACAGAGAACTTTCCACCTATTTTTATATTAGAAATGATATTATCTCAAGGATTCGAATTTAAATGAAACAATAAGGTACGTAAAAAAATAATGTTATTTCTTTAAAAATCACAGATTGTTCGCTTACACTAGGACAGTAAAGAAAAGTATGTCCTAGTGTAAGCCAACAATCTGTGATTTATGTGATTTTTAAAGAAATGTATGTCCTTGTGTAAACCAACAATCTGTGATTTATGTGATTTTTAAAGAAATGTATGTCCTAGTGTAAGCGAACAATCTGTGATTTTTAAAGAAATAACATTATTTTTTTACGTACCTTATTGTTTCATTTAAATTCGAATCCTTGAGATAATATCATTTCTAATATGGTGACGAACAGTCACCGTTTCAATGGCGCGGCCATGAGGTTTTAGCCTTGCAGCGCTTAAAATACAAACACGAGATTTTTTTCTATATTTTTACATTTGGTTTACAAATTCAATCTACTATTTCCCAAAAATTCAGGTCTCTGCGACTCTTAGTTTTAAAGATCTCCATGGCCGCGCGGTTCGGAAAGTTTCGATGGCGCGGCCACGTTCAAACCCTTATAACTTTTTAACCATTGCTTTGACAAATTTATGGTTTTTGGGAATCGACTTTTACATGTTTTTACAAAAACTTGGGATGGTTTCTATTTAAAAAAAACGTCGTGGCCGCGCGGTCGAAACGGACACGTGTCGACGGCTTCGGTATGTGTAGGGTCCTTAATAATATTACCTATGTTATGAATCTACATTATTATAAATTTATTATAATAAATTCATATTCTTTTGTGATACCTTGTGACCTTTATTGACTGAATTAAAAAAAAAACAATTTCGAATTTAGGCGAATATTCGACTGAAATTTTCTACGTATTTATTGTCACTGTTAATTTTAACCTACACGAATATAATTTTGTCAAAATAAATTTTACTGAAATATTTTATTTGAGTTATTAATTATATTTTAACTACTACGTAAATATGCATTGCTGGAAATTTCAAGACACTAACTGATTTGTTTTAACATTATATTTTCTAACTTAACTTACCTACACCTTTTACTATTTACTTAATGTTATGTTTTAAATGTTATAAACAAAGATACCAGTAATGTATTAAAAATATACTTAACACATTTCATTAAAATATAGGGTAGTTTAATAATTGTGCATTATAAAATTAATTAACATAGGTAAAATTGTTTAATTAGAAAAGTTATACCTTCTTAAATAAAGTGAAGAAATTATCGTAGTGCTAATTCAATTGAATGTTATTCGGGTAAAAATATTATGTTATCGTTATATTTGTTGAAACAGTTATTTTAATTGAATACCTAGTTAAGACAACTTCCTAGTGTTTAATAAGTTATACTTGTAACTCTGTCTATGCTATTAAAATGATTATTGTCAACTGTAGTTAAGAAAAAAAATAAACTGTTTTTATGAAAGGACTGTATTTTATTTTTAAATAGCCCACGATCCCGTGCGGAATTTGTTCCGATTTCTTGACAGTTGGTCGAGCTTAAGTTATAACTTATAAGCTGTGGCCGAAGCGTTGCCTTTGCCGCTAAGATGGGGGGAGTTCGAATTTGAAAGAAAACATTCAGTACATAGAGGTGCGCGCGGAGCGCAAGCCGTAGCGACGCAGACCGTTGCCTTCCCGCGAACGTTTTAAAAAAAGAACGCGCGCGTAAAATGATCGTCACTAAAAATTAAAAATTTTAAACCGATCAAATGAAAGTATCACAGATATAAATATTATTTCAAAGTAATTTGTGCTGTGCTGGAATAAAAGTAGATGTGGAAGCAAGGGATTCTGCTGCATTAACTTAAGTAGTGGTAAGTGAAACAGGATTGCTATACTTATTACTAACTTTACACCTTGGATGTCGGAGAACATGTTTAGTATTTTAACCCTCTGGTCCTGAAGCTAATAATTATCGCCTCTTCATAATTATAGGTACAAATCTGTAGGTATCATAATTATGGAATGTACATTTAAAAATATTTATAGAATACCAAGTAGGGTAAAGTACCCAACTGCTGACCTCCCACCAACTATTGACCGCATAACAGTTTTTATCAAAAATAATAATAAATTTTCTTGCAGTGCTGCAAAAAGAATACAGAAAATGAAATTTAATTTATCTTGTAATATATTGGCGTCACAGAAAATTTAAATAAAGCAATAATGCGTCCGTAAACCTATGATAACAAAATACCCTCCTAAAATCATCAAAAAATTTAACAATTTGCTAAGCTGACGGTTGTTTTCAATGTCATTTTATTTCAGTTTTACAAGATAGATTCCTTTGAGTTTGGTATTTTTTGGTTATTTAAGACAGGCACAATGCTTTTCCACATGATTTTCAAGTTTTAATGAGCGTTAACTTGTTAAAATGATGAGGTCAATATCTGGTACACTCAAATGTATGAATAACCATTTTTTTAACATGGCATGTCAATAGCTGGTAATTTACCAAATGTACGAGAATACCAGTTACTGACACCACGGTGTGTACGTATAGTTCATTTTTAATGGTGAGGTAGCTTAACTTTAATGCATCTGTATTAAGCCCATGGGCGTTGGCACCCCCTAAAGGTGTGTATCTGCATAATCACAAACGTAAAAAATATCTTACGTAATAATCTGACTACCAAGCATAATTTGAGTGAGGTACTTAAATTTTCGGTCTACTGTCACATTCTGGATCCTCCTGAATATTTTAGACTTACTAATATTATAGGAAAAGTGAACGGCTGAATGGATTTTGACACAATTTGGCAAGCAGATTATTTTAAAACCTGGTTAAGTGGGTGTACCTGGACGCAGGATACTTTTTATGTCGGCATATGGTCCCGTGGGACAATTGCAGAATATAACACGAGCAATGTCTCAGCCACAGGTTGGTTTAATGCATAAAATGACAAAATATACCCTAACCTGCATGTTTAGGCAAAGTGTGAGCTAGTTTTTTATTTGTTTCTATGTTCTCTTCATTTGTGAGGTCTTTTACATAAGTTTAAAAAGTTAAAACCGTCTTATGTAATTAGAAAAATATTATTTCAAAGGTTTTGAAACTCACTTTGTAGAACTAAAGCCGTGTTCTTTCAATTTATATTTTGCCGGCGAGTATTTTTATATCTGCTGCATAATGCAGAACAGTGAAATTAATAACTACTAATAAAGAAGAAAAATTGGACAAAAAGTGATAAAAACTACAACAAAAAGTGATAAAAACTACAAAATTTCAAAATTAAGTGCAAGAATATTATTGACGGCGTTTGAAGACTGAAGACCTAAATAGTGTGTAAAAAGAAAATGAGAAGGGCTATAAGACTAGCTTTGTTTGTTTTTTTGTCAAATAAAACATCGTATCACATTCATAATAAAAATTATTTGAGTTTATTCTTATACTGCAGGAGGTCAAAAATTGGTCATTTGCATGATGAAGATTTGGTACAAGCATGTTAATAACTGGTCAAATGGCCTGTTCTTGCTAAACTCGAGAAAAAAAACACTTTTTACCTTTGTATGACTGGAAATAATGTTTTAGTTACATTCTCCAATGTTTATTTTATCTTCCAAAAACATTCATTTCCACTTGCAACTCGTACATTAGTTTATTTTGCGAAAGAAGCAAGGAAAACCGCTTATGGGGTCAATAGTTGGGTGTTTTACCCTATTTATTATTTCGTAATATGCATGCAGATAGGTAGGTACCTAGTTGCGATTTATTAAAATTCCTAGTCAATTAGTTCCAGCTTCTGAGTTAGATATTCCGAATTCGAACGAAGCGTTCCATTTAAATGTGGAATAGGTTAACGTCCTCTGCCTTGAAACTAAAGAAAAACATTAAGTTTTTTGTCTATGCTATATTTTTATTGTTGTACTTGCTGTTCTGGTTCTGATTACCAATTATAATACTAACTACATCCATAGTTAAAGGTAATGCTTAGTTCTAAGACATTCCACGAACATGTAAGAATGTTATCACCACTGTCTTACATTAAACATGGAAAACCCTATCAATATTAATTGTGGTGTGGGATGAAGTCATTAACTACTTGTTTTAATCATTAGTTGGCACATAATTAATTTACGTTAATTGGCAATTAATCCACAGGGTTCTCTTGGCAGGCTTTCGGCTTGAACTTAAGTTAACAGAACACGATTTTCATAATAAATCTTTATGGCAGTAGTAACTCGTAAGTTTAATTAAAACTGGGAGAGTAATATCCAATTAGTGAAGTATTATATAACGCTATA
The DNA here is from genome assembly GCA_036375495.1 of Agrotis segetum. Taxonomy (NCBI): domain Eukaryota; kingdom Metazoa; phylum Arthropoda; class Insecta; order Lepidoptera; family Noctuidae; genus Agrotis; species Agrotis segetum. The sequence goes on from JAQSVV010000432.1 coordinate 205,791, forward strand.
ATTACTAATTTATGACAAATGAGCATCTTTTCTAGGCGTCTATGGTTTACAGCCGCAAATTGCAGATACGTACCTACAGACGCCAGCAGATCAGCCTACCCAATTCTATCAAATTTCTCAACCGAACACGAACCTTGTTCTTTTGTGATAAAGGTGAAAATCTTTAAACAAAAATTGATAAATTATGATAGTTTGATGTTCTAGCGTCTGTACAATAAAACATAAAATCATGGTGTAGGGTAGTAGTACTCGTCGTAAACTTTTTTTTGTCTAGGCATGTTATTAGTACCTATTAAAAAAAAAAGCAAAGTCGGCAGCACAGGTTTTATGCTATTACTAGTTTGCCTACGAGGCCTACGAGAATAGTAATAACTTAGACATAACCAATGATATCTTTATCTTCTTTATCTTTACATATAATAAAATCGTAGAGATGTCATTCCTGTACATTGAATATTTTTTTCTTTTTGTATTTTTTTCGAGATAAGGGATCGATTCTGATGCCAGATCAACTTTTATTTTTTTTCGAAATTTTTTAATGTTTTTTTGATTTGATCTATCTCCGAAACTACTGTAAAGTTGTCGATCAAATTTTCCTCAAATATTCCTAATAATATGCTTCTGTTTTTATGCTATGTATTATTACGCTATTTTTCCTGGGAGATAAACAATTTTGAATTTTGTTGTTTTCACTTGTTTGTTGATAGTTGGAAGCTAAACCACTGGATATTATTTAGTCAATTTTTCCTCAAATATTCCTTAAACTGCTGTTCTATTAATAGGATATGTATAATTACGCTATTCCCCTTGGGGGATTAGCAATTTTATAATATGTTGATTTTCAGTCATTGTTGACATTTGTACAAGAACCGCTATTTGAAAATCACTGTCAACGTACTAGCCAGTCCGGTCGGTAACCTGCTTGACTTTCGTGCAAGGGGTCTCTGGATCAAATCTCGCAGTTTCCTTTTATCTCTTTTTGAGTTTTTTTTTATTTGTCCTGAGAGTTTTAAATAATTAAAAAAAAATGTGCATACTTTTGTTTCAATATTATTCGCGATTTAAAATAATTACTATTTTTTTTCAATATTTCTCTAGGATATAAATCTACACCGATTTAAATTGTAGGTAGTAAGTTGGATATTTTTTTAAATTGTAATTGTTTCGAGGTGTGTAATTTTAAAGATTAGAAAAAAATCAGGGTTTCTATAATTTGTGTTTATTTATGTTTTGAATTGATGCCCGGTTTACATTATTCCAGTCCAGCGATCCAGTCCAGTACTGGATTGCTTACTGGAAAAATGTAAACCGGCCCTGGAATGAACTTACTGGATTCAGTTCATTCCAGTGCCGGTTTACATTTTTCCAGTAAGCAATCCAGTACTGGACTGGATCGCTGGACTGGAATAATGTAAACCGGGCATGATGCTCAAACCAGTGCATAGAAACGACGACAAGTTGTACTCATCGAGTCAGATAATTAGTTATTTTTTAGGTATCACGCGGTATGCTAAAGGGAGAAGAGCAATGCTATCGTACAGACGCCAGCAGGTCAACCTACCCGAATCTGTTAGATTTTACCATTCAAACCTTAACCTTCTACTCTTGTGATAAGGTTGAAATTTTATTAAAGAAATCTGACAGATTGTGGTAGCTTGATGTGCTGGCATCTGTACGTTCAATTTGCAGCGATACTGTAAATCGACCCAAAAATGATAGTCTAATGTTTAAATAAACACGGTTCTTTGAAATTAATGTCGCTCAAATAAGGACGTTTCCTATGCAAACTATGTACCTAGATATAACATTATTGATCTAAACTAATAATAAAAATGCAATTATGTTTGTTTTTACCTTTTCACGCATTACTACCTACTGAATCGATCGTCCCAAAATTTAGCATATATACGTTGTCAGGAGTATAGACACGGATATAAGGTATCTTACATCCCGAATAACAGAAGAGAGCTGTTGCCGAGAAAACAATTACGTTCATATTCCAGATGGCGCCACACGATCCGTATTGTTTCTCAAATTCTAAAATAACGCAAGCGAAGCCGCGGGCAAACACTAGTTATTAAGTAAAAAAGGTGGACATAACTCATTCTTTAAAGTCTAAAGCTAGGCCTAAGAAATAAAATCTCGACTTTCAATCATCCCAAAAAAAAGAATAGAAACCATAAAGAAAAAAAAAAAGGAAAAATATCATAAACAAACTTAGCGAAAGTTACGTAGGATTGGATTGTTATGTTTTTATGTGTCTTTAATATAATAAGAACTTCAAGCATTTCAATTTTACTATTGTTACGCTACACTGATCTTTCGTGAGTAGAAAAAATGACCATGAAAGTGAGAGAAGGCGCGTATGGTCTTTTTTTCAATTTCGAAAGTGTTGAACATACAAAGGTTAATCATAAACTACTGAATATCGGTCGAAATGAACATTTACCATTACGGTAATCGACAATAAACCAAAGGTAATAGGGAGATCTGTCCATGCATCAAAACAAAAAAATTGTGAGCTAAAAAGTCAATATTTGGAGTATATAATACAAACTAAACTCGCGAGCAAAAGTATGAAAAGCTCCTTGAATAATGCGTGATTTGAATGAATTTGGTAGGTTTTAATTTAAAGTTAACGGTTAAAACTTTAAAAATGGTTCCATTTTAATTGTTTTTAACTACTTAGCTACAAAGTCTTGAAGATCGCGTGGAATCAGAGTGATTCCATAATTTTGATTGCGAGTGTACTCGTACTTAGACGTTACTGCATAAATATTACTGCAAGAGCTTGCATGGAAGTTTGACTAATATTGCAGTACCTATTTATTTGATCAACAACACACACTTGACAATCAATAAATTCACATTGTGCAATGTAGTTGAACTTGCATGCATATCACATGCAATTTCTAAAACCGGCCAAGTGCGTGTCGGGCCACGCACAGTGTAGGGTTCCGTAGTTGCCCATCAAAATACTTATGCGAACTAACTAAACTGATTCGCTGAATTTAATTTTAAAAAGAAGAATTTTCAAAATCGGTCCAGGAGTCATTGAGAAATCGGGGAAAATACATAAGAAAAAAGATTACGACGAATTTAGAACCTCCTCCTTTTTTTGAATTTAGTTAAAAATAGTTGACGATAAAAACCTACCTATCCCCAAAAAGCATACCTATAAAAGCTGTAAAAATAAAGTTGACAAACTTACATTTGCACTTGAAAAACATGTTCCCCGATACATTTTGTCTAAGAAAAAATTTAATCAAGTACATTTTATAAGTTGGTCGACTATTACTCGTAAAGTTGTAAAGCCTACTTAGTCATGATAATTTTCTTTCAAACTTCGTTATATATACTACTATTGTGAATTTTTTCATACCCCCAAATATAACCGTTTAGCTGGTAGAGGGGGGGGACACTCGAATCGAGCAAAATTTAGCACTTTAAAGCTTAATATTTCACAAACGAATTTTTTTATCAAAAAATTGTTAATGGAAACTCACATTATTTTTTAAAGACCTATTTAATGATACCCCACACTAAGGGGTACGCGAGAAAAAAAATCCTCACTTTACGTATAAGTACTGGAGGTACCCTAAAAAAAAATATTTTACGAGATTTTATTTTACCACTTTTTCGGCACAACAAATCCGTATATTTACACCAAATTACAGCTCTCTAGTACTGTGCGTCTCTGAGCTAAACTGCGGACAGACGGACGGACGGACGGACGGACGGACGGACGGACGGACGGACGGACGGACGGACGGACATGGCGAAACTATAAGGGTTCCTTGTTGACTACGGAACCCTAAAAATGGAGTTTCAAAGTCAACCTTTAAAAAAAAGCAAGATGTCTAGGGCTGTTCACTTCCAAAATCTTTCATTTATCTAACTGCCGAGGTGTAAACAGGAATATCTAGGTACAGTGCTTGCCACTCGCATATCTAGTAGAGTAATCACTAAACAAATCTGAGATTTCCTGCCAGGATACAGTCATGATTTTCCCATAGGAAAACTGGGTTCATCTGGGGGCACGGTAGTGCCCCCGCCAAGACGAGCCAAGCGAAGCGCAAGGGCACTACCTACCTTTTCTCGAAGTGTTTCGTCGTTTTTTTGAACCCTCATAGAGTTGGTTTCCGATGTACCAGAAAGTTCATATTCGCAGAATATGATACCAATAATAGACTTATTAGGCATACAAAGTATCAATAGAATAGCTATAATACTTTAGATTTTCTTGATATCTAAAATACACGGATTTCGTCACTGACACACTGACACACTGACACATTGACACACTGACACACTGATGATCATCAAAATGTTTGGCTACTTCCTGAAGTGCTAGAGAGCTGAAATTCGGTATGTAGCTTAAGTTTAGTATACAACTAACAAAAAAATTGATAAACTTATAACTTTCGCCCCCATCCCCCTAAAATGGGGGGGTGGAAGTTAGTATGAGACCTTAAAATGTTGGGGTACTTCCTGAAGGGCTAGAAAGCCGAAATTCGGTATGTAAACAAAGTTCAGTATACAGAAAACGTCTCCCATCCCCCCATCCCCTAAAATTGGGTGGGGGGGGGGTGGTAGTTATTTCTAATGCACTTCTACAATATGGGTATCAAATGAAAGGGCTCGTTGAGAGCAACTGCAACACGATGAATATTGTGACGTCATTCTAAATCCAAGATGGCGGAAAAGTTATTTTTAATGCACTTTTGCAATATGGGTATCAATTGAAAGGGCTTGTTGAGAGCAACTCGATGAATAATGTGACGTCATTCTTTATCCAAGATGGCGGAAACGTTATTTTTAATGCACTTTTGCAATATGGGTATCAAATGAAAGGGCTCGTTGAGAGCAACTCGATGAATACTGTGACGTCATTCTAAATCCAAGATGGCGGAAAAGTTATTTTTAATGCACTTCTACAATATGGGTATCAAATGAAAGGGCTCGTTGAGAGCAACTCGATGAATATTGTGACGTCATTCTAAATCCAAGATGGCGGAAAAGTTATTTTCAATGCACTTCTACAATATGGATACCAAATGAAAGGGCTCGTTGAGAGCAACTCGATGAATAATGTGACATCATTCAAAATCCAAGATGGCGGAATAGTAATTTTAAATGCACTTTTGCAATATGAGTATCAAATGAAAGGGCTCGTTGAGATTAACGCCGTCCCGCTCGATGCGATAGAATTATCGTCGAAATAGTCCTTTATTGAGTTTTATTAGTTAATGTGTATTTTGCATTTTTATTATTCAAAATCCTAAATAGTTGTTTGAATTTGTCCAGATTAAAATTTTAATGTTTTCGGGTAGTTTATTATAATAAATAAATATATTTTTTAGCCAAACAGAATGTACTTTTATTCATTAGTGCAATTTTGCCATAACTCACTTCGAGTTCTGAATTAATTTTATCGCGTAAAGGCGCTCCCTCACCAGCATTCGCGTGTAATGTAGCATTATGATATATATTCGACTTTGAGAATTACATTACAATACTACCTCACTGACTCATAGTCATAGTCATGGTCATTTATTTCATAACAAAATACATTGTGTAGAAAAAAATCAATTAGGTACAATATTATAATAAATAAAATACGAAGTTCATTACAATTAGGCGACAGCATAAATACTGACGAGCATTCGCGTAAATTAAGTATAGATTTGATACAAGGTGCGCATTGTAATGCTCGATTGTCTTCACAATGCGCACCTTACCACCTTACCATACGGTAAACAATCTGCGGTCGCGAGCCGTGTCGCGGTCTCGCGCGCGATAGGCACTTTAACGTTACATCACAGGGGAATGCTCACGGTGAAGGAGCGTGTTAACAGCCTAGCAACTTACAAAAAGAACTGAAATCCCACCAAAAACATTTCATGAAAAATGTTGCCAAGACGACCAAATAAGGTTTGCTCTGTGAAAAAGATATCAGATCTCATGTAAAGCCAAGCTTCTGAATCTACACGGCCTAACTCTACCGACCCTAACTTCACAAATTCTACACATCAGTAAAAATGTATGGCTTGGCTGTTTCGTTACTTATTTCAGAAACTAAATATTAGCATCACCTCCACGGCAGTAGCGAAACGGTGAAGCCATACATTTTTACTGATGTGTAGAATTTGTGAAGTTAGGGTCGGTAGAGTTAAGCCGTGTAGATTCAGAAGCTTGGCTTTACATGAGATCTGATATCTTTTTCACAGAGCAAACCTTATTTGGTCGTCTTGGCAACATTTTTCATGAAATGTTTTTGGTGGGATATACCTGTTAGTTTGCCATTGCATGGTTGAATTAAATAACGAACTACATCTGTACTTCTACTATTAAAGCTGAAGAATTTGTTTGTTTTTTTGAATTCACACACTAATCTCAAAAACTACAGGTTCGAATTTTTAAATTATTTTTGTGTTGGATACTTCATTTTATCGAAGAAGGCCGTATAACGAAAGTGAAAACATAGGTATTGCGGCTAAAGTTGCATGCACGTTTAAAATTATTCCACAAAAACGTGCTATTGGGGTATAAACGTAGGTACTACCGGGACATAAAATATCCCATGTCTTAATCGGTCAGTTCATAGTCCTTGAACCTACTGATCTCTTCCTCAATAAATAAGTTAATCACTGGTTTGTTAAACATAGCCCTTTGTTTCTGAAGCGTCGGCCAGTACAAGCCACGGACTGATGACTATGATTCAGTTCCTAGACTCCAATATTGCACAAAAGCTGTTCAGCCAAAACCAACCAAGCACGACCAAGGTGATTGTACTCTTTATAAAACAAATAAAATGAGCAATGACTCCAGATCATCTTGTCTATGTTTTCAATTCTTGCATCGACCAAGAAGAACTAGACTTTTTTTTTTGTTTACTGCTGGCTTTCGTAAATAGGGTTAAACATTCTGTAAAATCGATTACAACTGAACTTCCGAAAGACAAAATAGTACAGTCAAATTAGCAAAAAGATTGGAAGGAACTCGTGTAGTTGTAATTTTTTGTGGAATCATTAGAAGACATGAATATAAGTTTTCTCTTAGTTTGCACTATTCCTGTTATGTACGGAACATCGTTTAATATTAGGTATTATCATAAAAGTCCCAAAATTTTGAAATTTCATTAATAACTTTTTTTGGTATGTTTAGATATATGTAGATACCCCGTTGGTGGATAATTACTTTTCACTAAAAAAGTGTAAGGTGTAAGAAACACTAATAAATTATTATTTTTAATTTGCGCCTCAAGGGAAATTAGTCTGATGGTGCAAACTCATAATAAGCACTCTTTTTTTTTTGCACCCACCTAGTTACATTAGCACCCTTTTGCACCCCTAGGAAACCGGCATTTTACAATATTTGTAATTGTACTTCGGGGTAAATTATTGTAGTCATGTTTTTTTTTAATAAACAATGTATTCTATATATACTACATTCGCACCTAATAAAATAACAAATATATAACTGGAAGTTTATGTAGAGTTAACGTGGAATTTCCATATCATAATTGCTCTTTGACTATCACTAAAAATGTATGTTCCTTAAAAAAATTCAAATTTTTTATAGGGTGCAAATATAAAGGAAACCAAATTAATATGATTGTGATGATTTTGAAGCAATCAAAATTTCCCCCGAAGTACAGTGGCAGAAAAACGTGAAAAACTAATTTCCGTAAATGTCACACTAGGGTTCAAAATCAATAATGTATTTAGGTCTAAATGTATATCCCTTTCCTCAGTTTACAAAACTACACAGTTTTCCCCGAGGCCGCAATGACCAAAAAAATTTTTTCTTAGTTTTTCTTTTTTTTCTGGCACTGCGTTGGTCCGATTAAAATAAATAAAATGCAATCATGTAGATTGAGGTGTTCTAAAGCATGTAAAAAATTACGCTGAGTACACCTGTATTCTCTGGTAAGTTATGACCAAACAAAAAAAAAAATCAGATTTCACCCCCTTCCGTAGGGGGGGTTAATGAAATTTGTTTTTTAAACTTGATCTTTGACTCATACAAAATCATCAGAAATGTTTTTGTCTCTCCAGAGAATTTATTCCAATCTTTATTAAAAAATGACCTAATTTGACTGTACTAAAAGTTGATATGCGCGTACTGGCGCGTACGAATATGATAAAAAAAATCTCGAAAACCTTTGACATAAAGTATGACTTTTGCAAAAAAGTTCGACTACCTACATATTTAAATTTTCCCTTCTTCAAAAAGTCTGGTTAAATTAAACTCGTTATTCATTCAGACAAAGGACAAAATATCTGGACATCTCTAGACAAATCCTGGTGCTACCACTTCTGCTGGAGTCGTGGGACTATCGTATCAGGGAACCGTGACACTGAAACGGGTCATTGATGGAATGCGTGGTTTTTAGTCAGTACAAGTTTGACAGTCCCTCAGTATGAGTCTTTCTAACGGAGAGAAGCGGGAGGCCTATTTCATGATTTTAGAATGAAGAAACTTCTGCTTCCACTTAATATCTTATCTACCTATATCGATATCTATTTTTAGGAGATAGGTAGAAATACTAAATAAAACCATCATAAATAAGACTCATAACCCTTGTGGCATTACCTCAGGATATGCAAACCATTAGATGGGCAATTTGGTTTTATATGGAGCCATCAATTAAGTTGGCAGCACCATGGCGGCTATTGCCTCCATACACTTTTAATAACCCCATAAACTTGTGCATCGCATCGATTTTAGCTCCCGAGTTCTTAGGAAATTTATATGACATATCTAACAGAACATCAAAGAGGTCTGTTTGATTTTTGGCCTCCATAAGATTAAACAAGTTGCTGGGCTTTGGTTTTTGTCCGAAAATTTAATTGATTTGTTTCATTAAACAAGGAAATCATCCAAGATTTCGGCAAGAAGAAATATTTAAATGTAAAATGGCTGAACTTTACAGTAAATAACCGTAAGGCTTTTGGCCATCCGGCCACCGTAGGCGCGGGCATGCGGGCAGCGAGTAAAGGGCAACTCGCTGCCCGACCAAGGACCATGCCCGGGTCGACGGCGCGTTGTGTCCCACGCGCGCCTCAAAGAGCGTCAGCATAATGACGGGGCCCCCCTCTCAGAGGGCCAAAGCCTGCCGGGGTCGCGGGATTATTCCCTAACCGTAACCCCGGAACGTAACAGGCTATGAAGGACACCGTGGATTTTAGTCAGTAGAAGTCTGACAGTCCCTCCCGCCCTGCCCGGGGTTGGAGGACTCATTTGATGATTTTACCACGCTAAAAAAAAAAAAAAAAAAAAGGCTTTTGGCCAGGACTTTTTAAACCATAAATTACTCACGTCTAAGGTAGAAGCAAGTAATTTATCGGCTGGTAAAGACGCACATTTCCCTATAGTTTCCTTGAACCCGTCAGACACAATCACACAAAGCTCAAAAGCGTCTTTAGACACTGCTTTAATAGCTTAATTAGAATTTTAAGTGCTAATTGCAAAAACACCACTAAGCTTTGCAAGTCCTCTTTGAATTTTTAGCATTTAAGGACTAAAACATTAATTTAAAATCTAACTATTGTATGGGTTTTATAGTTTCCTGGTTGCAAATTGCTTCATTAGGTGTCTTTGATGTGCCTCCACTGCCCACTAGCAAATTGTAAGCCAATTTATGGCAACATTCCCTATAAAATGAGCGAGAGAGAGGTCAATATTAATGGTTACGTGTAAATTAAGCTGTGATTTCGAAGACCTGAGGATTAATGGTAGTGTCTCGGACTTAAACATCAATCACCTTAATTATTTTCGTACCATTAATTTAAATGGTGGTGTCGATACAAACATACCATCTGCACCAGACAGCTCGAATGGTTGTAAATAAAGCTTCAAGAAATTATCACAAAAGTACTCATTAATTATGTTCGCACACACTCTTATTTACAATTAATTAAGTACTATGACTTAATTGTTAATTTGTAAATTAATTTCCTGTTTTTAACACATCTTCGTCCGTTTATGTTATCTATACTGTAAATGCTTCTGCTCCATGTTCTCGTTTTACTATTTCCTTTATACCTACCTACTTATTTAGACTGGCCTTTCAACTTTAGGAGTCAAGGTAATTTTCTCTTTGCTCTAATTTAAGTAGTATGCCAACTCTCATATTTTTGTCACTTTACTACTATTCATTCTCTACCTTTTTTTGGGGAATACCATCATGACGATCGTCAGTCTTAATAGCAAAAAGCCGTCATGAGCCTTCAGTTCTGTTTTCGTTCCAGCGCACATTGACCTAGGCTAGATAAGTTTTCAATAGGTACTTACTCACATAACATTCTCCCAATTTGGGTTGTATAATATACTTAAAGGGGAAGATGGGACTACCATTCCCATCTGACTCTTATCGGGAATATTGATGTATGTACAAAAATGTACACAATCTTTAATGAAACATCACGGATGCATTTAAATGAAGCCCGAACACTTGCAATCGGCCACGGCTAATGGTCTGCTACTATGTGCATGCGCAGCGAATGCAGTGGCTGTTGATTCAAATCTCCAAGCTTTTTATCGCGCGAACATTTCACGGAAATCCACGGTATCCCCCTGGCTTTGAAACGGTCTTACATTACAGATGAAAGATAGAGTAATGAGTGTGAATAGCACTTGGTAGTGATATGTACGTAAATATTTAGGCTCTAAGAGGTCTGTTTAAGTGCGAAGTTCGAAATCTTTCGCAGTTATGCGGTGCTCTGTTTTTCATGTTTACAAAACTGCCGAATAAGTATACTTTTTTTTTTAGCGTGGTAAAATCATCAAATGAGTTCTCCGGCCCCGGGCAGGGCAGGAGGGACTGTCAGACTTCTACTGACTAAAATCCACGGTGTCCTTCAACAGCCTGTTACGTTCCGGGGTCACGGTAAGGAAATAATCCCGCGACCTGCCGAATATACTAAAAAAAAATAATTAAATAATCTCACAGAGCCTAAGTGTCAAATTCAACACTGAGCACATGGATCATAAATAATTATCTATGTACTTACTTAATTTCTGGAGATACTATGCATCATGTCAAATATAATACTTAATAACTTTGTACTCGTAAATAAAATTACAATATTTATAATTATCTACGACTTTAATTAAACCTTAAACAAAAGAGTTAAGAATACATAAGCCCGCATTACAAAACTCTTTGTTACAACTACAATTATCTTGAATACATTTAACGCTACAATGTTCATAGCATCAAATTATCGTACTTAGTTCCACAGTTTTTATGGCATTTCCTGCCTTCCTGAGCAGCAGCATTAATGTAATACGATTGAGGAGGCTTGACCGGTCAGCAATAGACATTACCGATACCGGTAAATCTGAGATACGTAATGGCAACCAAGTAGCAACCAGCAAGTTTATTCGTTCCGTTCCGCCAGCCAGGGTAATGGTTCACCGTTTATTATGCACCACACCACCACCAGATACAGGAAAAGGAAACATAGGAATCATACTAATGATCGTTTTTGTTCTGTCTTCTATATACATAAAATTAGAGTGGACATACAGGCACGCGCGCGCCACGAAACTGCATCAAAATTTCAATTGCTCCTTACTTTTCAATGGTGATGGACGTCAGTTCCGTATTCAATTATTATTTTTTAAAGGAATTCTTGAAGACTATGAATAATACATTTTTAGTAATGGCTATGTAATTGGTCGGTAGCCAATTGCGAAATTACGCTGTTTCTACTGAACAATAGGTCGGGAGGGAAATAGTAATTTATCTTGGCAGCTTCCTCCTTTACTTACTATTGTTTTACGTATCATATTGTTTAGGATAGGTAAACAAATTAACACATCTATTGGGAAGACTTCCATTTTGGTCTAGTGAAGGCGAGTGCTACTACTGACCGTGAGGTTCTACGAGATACCACCAATTTCGGGCAAAGCATACCTGTATAATTTTTCATCAGTAATATCTCTGCTCTCAGTAGCAGCCAGATGTTAGATTTTGTGCCGGAATGATGGCAACAGGTTCTAGATGGGGTAGATAGGCAATCGCTCCATGACAAATACTGAACTGCAACAATAAAAACAGATTCACTTGTTTCGATTTGATGGAGTTATCGACTGCATAGGGCGCGGTGATAAAAAACTGGAAGTCTACCATGACGTCTTTCCTAAGGCGTCAGCGTCACCACCAGTGCACCGCAATCTAAAAAAGTTTAGGTTCCTCTGTGCTAACTCATAAAACGTGTCAGATAGACCACTAATGAGGATGTCACCTTTAGCCCTTCGCCCACTATAGTAGCTACAGTATCTGGTGCTAACATTCTAGGACAAGAAAGTTATTTCCAGCCGAGCCCGATAGTTCTTATCCGCCCACCTTGTATAAGTAAGCCTCTTATGTTATCCCCGGGCCGTACCACTACTACGTGTTATCGACCTAATTTATCTGCGTATGTATTACCATTATTCCTGGGATAATCTGTACCTTAATTCTACTGAGGTTTTTTGTAAATGACACCTTGTGAAGGTGGTCTAAGCTCGAAGCAAAAAGTAGACAGATCAGAAAATGTATGTGGATGAAATTATTTACCATTTATTTTATAAACTCTGTATTGTTGTTAGTGTCACATACCTCAATTCTACTCTTCCTATGTTCTCTCCAATCGTTTTGCATATTGATCGTTTATCTGTTAGAGCGTTTGCTTAATTTCACATTGTTCATTCTATCCAAAACGTCTTCGAGCTTGAATGAGTGCCTCTCCAAATGGAGTTATGTTTATTAAATCATCTTTATCATTGTCCATTGTTGACTCCGTCCGATATAATGTAATTTACAGTTAACATGCAAAAGGCTTTTCAAAGAGTAAACTTTTCTTGCGTACAGACATGGTGACGAAAAGATTAGCCTAAGCTTTGCGGTCACAATTGTTAAGTCTGAGTCTGATTGCTTTATGCTCTTCTTTAGCAGCAATGCTCGTGAGGGTTGTTGATGAGCCCCACGGGAAACGTCACGCAAGTCAAGATGGTCAACAGCCCATAATACTAGCCCGAGGCTGCGAAAGTCGCATTCTATCTCCTGACCCCCTGAAGCAAGTGTGCGGGGGAATTGAAGGACAACGGGGTAATATCATATAAGAGAACCGAGAGGACATCCATTGAAGAAGTACCTAGTGATTTAAGTGGACCTAAAGAAAAAAAGATTGCTAACAATATATCGGATGCTCATTTAACCAATTACCTTCAAGCCCGTCTAGTTTTAAACCCATTGAACCGCAATTCCGATTGATATTCCTAACTAGCCTATTATCTTTGATTCAGCACCATAATTAACGGATTCATTACCAGTAAGAATTAGGCTAACGTTAAGTAATCAGACCAAACGATAGAACACGAACCGATAATGGCTTGCAACAGATCCGGCGACTGGACTACCTTCAGCTATTGTACCAGCAAAGCATCGACCTAACTAACGCTCCACCATTGTACCATATGTGCATTGTTAGTGTTACAAAATCGGCTAAACAGACAGTGATATACAACCTCACCTTTATTTTACCAGAAAACACATCTCCTTCTTTTGCGAATTCGGAGTTGGGCCTATAAAGTTGTTAACGATAAGAGTTGTTGCTGTCGAAAAGTTCAGTTAGTTGCTAGCATTTTACTGAACTTTTGGTCAACTTGTAAGGATAATAGGCCATCAAACTTTCCCATGGGGCCATCATAGTAATCGTGTCAAATATGCAGTTTTACCTTTGTCCCATAAAACAGTTCAACACATAGGTGGTACTTGACCCAAATGCTCATTGCTCTTACATTTAATAGATTTTCGGGAATATTATTACGATGTTAGTCCTATTGAGGTGGTGTCTCTCATCATCATTAGCCTATGCCACAGAACACTCAATAGTCTATACTGTTCGCATTGCTAGGACATAGGTTTCCCATCTGTGAGAGGGAGTGGGTCAGAATCCACATCAAGGGCCTATGGGGGTTGGGGTTGGTAAATGTCATTGAATTTTTAGTTCTAGGACATGCCGGTGACATGGCATGGTATAGGTTTTCTCACAGTTTTGAGAGCAGTGGTTATTACACCTGGCTGGGATCGAACCTACGACCACAACTCGTAAGTCGGGGCCGATACCCCTGGACCCTTGCTACACTCTCAAGCTGCTCTATCACAGTTTCTTGATATCATTGATGGTATTCAATATTTATCATAATTCAATATTTTCGTGTCATACAGCAAAATGAAAGTTGAAATAGCATTTTCAGTAGGTCAAAAACTGTGCAAAGCCTGCACAATACTTAATACCAAATGAAGTAATACAATAGACTGAAAGTGAAGACGAATTGTAGTAAATAACATGTAAGGCCGTCTGCAAATGCAATGTTTATGTTAATTAGGAAGATGTGTTGCGTCTACCATTTTTCGGCGCGCGTCGAATTATGCACAAAAGCTGAAATGAGTTCAGGGCTGGCAAATTGCACGGTATATTTATAATGGCGATTCGTTTTACACTCCACTTAATGAGAAATCAGTTATTAGCATGTTTTTCGTGGCAAATCATTACGACTTTGCTCGTCCTGAGTGGAGCGGAAACCGGAAAGGGACTGTCAGACTTGTGTCTAACAACCACTCTGTACCTTTACCTTCAATTGCTTTTTGCATTTCAGAGCCGCGGTAACACTCTCACAGCCCATAAGTTATTATATTAGTATGAGAAAATAAGTGTCGGTTAGGCTAACCACACGTTTGCAATTTTTTTTCGCTTTTTGTTTATTGGTCTTGTTGCGTTAAAAAACTGCTGGACTAAAATTATAGAAATAAGGGTCCAATTAAAGATGTACGAGCGGTTAGCTAATTACATGCATTATCTGCATTTGCGTGACTTCTAATAAGAACATACTAGTAGGAATAATAAACCAGTAACTAGGTTTAACACAAGTAAAAAGTAAGAATGCAACTCTTTTCTCTATGGTTGAGAGATTACAAAGCTGTAAATATGTAGGTATCTAAGTTAGTTATACAAAATGCTAGCATACTTTTTAGCACATTTTTCATTCGGCTTTCTTAAAACACACGTTAATAATGTAAAGATTATGCATTTGGGTAAGCAGGTGTGCCATAACGTCTTATATAACGCGCAAAAAATAACTTCCTTTAAGTATTAGTCGACTAAAAAGCAAGCTTATTTGTCTAGCATTTAGTAATGCCTAAGTTGTTTGTATATTTCAGTAAAACACAGTTACGTGAACAATTTATTTAGTCAAAGAAAGAAATATACTCAAAGAATACTTTCTAGACTGCCTGTTGAATTTTAATCTTAGGTTACGTGAGATACTTTTCTCGTTCCGCATACAATGTTGTACCTAATGCTTGCACTTTCCTGTCGATCTCATTCTAAATGCATTTAAAGTAGTCATCATCGCTTATGAAACGATTGGACGACACGTCGAAGTATTTCCGTAGACGATAAAAAAAATATAAGCGCTATTTAGAGCTTACGTTTGATCAAAAACTAGAGATATTAGGTTTACTAAGTGTCCTAGCTAACGAGATTACTTGTATTCGCAGCTAAATAAGACATGTGGTAGAACTTTGTTTTAGCCATCGTTGTCTCTTCTTCCTTCCCCATTTTACTTGGGATCAGCTCAACTCCTTTTTCGTTCCCTATGTCAGCACTCACGATATCAATTACTCCTTTTTCTTTCAAATCATTTCTCTCACAGTTAACTGTTGTTTTATTTCATAGATTCCTCTTCTACGCTTCAATATTTATCTTTTTTTTTTTCGCATGCGATAAATGATACAGAGTTCCTGAATGAAAGTCAAAAAGGAAAAAAAGAA
This sequence comes from Agrotis segetum, assembly GCA_036375495.1. Lineage (NCBI taxonomy): Eukaryota > Metazoa > Arthropoda > Insecta > Lepidoptera > Noctuidae > Agrotis > Agrotis segetum. The sequence goes on from JAQSVV010000432.1 coordinate 221,620, forward strand.
GTTAGGTAATTTGTCATAAATCAATATGCAAGACGAAACTGCATAAAAGCCAAGACACTGTTGCATAATAAAATGTCATTCAACTACCGTACCTACCTCTCGAAATGTGATTGAAATATCTCCTCTGTTGTTGAATTTACTATTGGTAGTCAGTAGCCATTCCCAACCAGTAAAATGTCACGGTGTCAATCACTTTAAGTGGTTGTATGCTGATACTTGACCAAGCTTCAAGAGTTTGCTTGTACTCAATTGGTCTATCAGTTTATTTGTTAGATATTTTTCTTGTAAACCTGTAGTATTTGAATAAGGATATGTTTAGAGCTCTCTCCATGTAGGCTAAGCAAATACTTTTAGTGGTAATTTCATCTTCATACAAGGTTTTATTTTACAAGACATTGGCATGTCTTTGTATATCTTTGGTCTCATTAGGATCTTGAAAGTCTCACGCCTCGATTTTAAAGATGTAGGGGTTAGCAAATGCAGTGGAGTTTCTAGGAGCTTCATTTACTAACGCGTAGTCTTTACGACCCATTCCCTCTCACGAGGCTCGTGTCCTACCAATCCAATGGTATTATTATAGGCTGATTATGTTATGTTTGTGCTCCAATTTTTCACCCTGTTTCCTTCAAACGGGCATATGTGTCCTCCAAAAGATTTTTCTCTCTAATCCATCCAGAGATAGTTGAAATAACTTAAAAAATACTAGTAAGTCTTGGAGTAACCACAAATTCTTCTATCTGGGTTTCTGAATCTGGGATAATCCAGATCAATCCAGATTTTTTCACCCGTTGTCAGATGAGTCATTGCTTCTCACAGTTCTACGTTTCCCCTGGTAGTTGTTCTCAAGATTTTTATAGTAACACTGCATCTTCCCACAGTGGATCATAGTAATTATCTATTCATAAAATCCGCTGTTGCTCTTACATTATTAGATTCTTCATCTTTTAAATGATCTATTTGTCTCGCAGTTAAAGAATTTATGGTTGCAATCCTTTAGATCCCGTTGTAGCTCTTAGATAAGGTCTATTAAGATAATCTTGAGTTTGCTTGTTAAATTGTTCTAATAACTTTACAGAATATTCGAGCTTCTCGTTGCGTTCATATCACCTTCATTCGATAAAGTTTATATGGTGGATCTTTAAGTCTCAATCCCTACTTGGGATCGGCATCTGGGGGCACGGTAGTGCCCCCGCCAAGACGAGCCAAGCGAAGCGCAAGGGCACTACCTCCCTTTTCTCGAAGTGTTTCGTCGTTTTTTTGAACCCTCATAGAGTTGGTTTCCGATGTACCAGAAAGTTCATATTCGCAGAATATAATACCAATAATAGACTTATTAGGCATACAAAGTATCAATAGAATAGCTATAATACTTTAGATTTTCTTGATATCTAAAATACACGGATTTCGTCACTGACACACTGACACACTGACACATTGACACACTGACACACTGATGATCATCAAAATGTTTGGCTACTTCCTGAAGTGCTAGAGAGCTGAAATTCGGTATGTAGCTTAAGTTTAGTATACAACCAACAAAAAAATTGATAAACTTATAACTTTCGCCCCCCATCCCCCTAAAATGGGGGGTGGAAGTTAGTATGAGACCTTAAAATGTTGGGGTACTTCCTGAAGGGCTAGAAAGCCGAAATTCGGTATGTAAACAAAGTTCAGTATACAAATAACGTCCCCCATCCCCCCATCCCCCCATCCCCTAAAATTGGGTGGGGGGGGGGGTGGTAGTTATTTCTAATGCACTTCTACAATATGGGTATCAAATGAAAGGGCTCGTTGAGAGCAACTGCAACACGATGAATATTGTGACGTCATTCTAAAGCCAAGATGGCGGAAAAGTTATTTTTAATGCACTTTTGCAATATGGGTATCAATTGAAAGAGCTCGTTGAGAGCAACTCGATGAATAATGTGACGTCATCCTTTATCCAAGATGGCGGAAAAGTTATTTTTAATGCACTTTTGCAATATGGGTATCAAATGAAAGGGCTCGTTGAGAGCAACTCGATGAATACTGTGACGTCATTCTAAATCCAAGATGGCGGAAAAGTTATTTTTAATGCACTTCTACAATATGGGTATCAAATGAAAGGGCTCGTTGAGAGCAACTCGATAAATACTGTGACGTCATTCTAAATCCAAGATGGCGGAAAAGTTATTTTCAATGCACTTCTACAATATGGATACCAAATGAAAGGGCTCGTTGAGAGCAACTCGATGAATAATGTGACATCATTCAAAATCCAAGATGGCGGAATAGTAATTTTAAATGCACTTTTGCAATATGGGTATCAAATGAAAGGGCTCGTTGAGATTAACGCCGTCCCGCTCGATGCGATAGAATTGTCGTCGAAATAGTCCTTTATTGAGTTTTATTAGTTAATGTGTATTTTGCATTTTTATTAGTCAAAATCCTAAATAGTTGTTTGAATTTGTCCAGATTAAAATTTTAATGTTTTCGGGTAGTTTATTATAATAAATATATTTTTTAGCCATACAGAATGTACTTTTATTCATTAGTACAGTTTTGCCATAACTCACTTCGAGTTCTGAATTAATTTTATCGCGTAAAGGCGCTCCCTCACCAGCATTCGCGTGTAATGTAGCATTATAATATATATTCGACTTTGAGAATTACATTACAATACTACCTCCCTGACTCATAGTCATAGTCATGGTCATTTATTTCATAACAAAATACATTGTGTAGAAAAAAATCAATTACAATATTATAATAAATAAATACGAAGTTCATTACAATTACAATTAGGCGACAGCATAAATACTGACGAGCATTCGCGTAAATTAAGTATAGATTTGATACAAGGTGCGCATTGTAATGCTCGATTGTCTTCACAATGCGCACCTTACCACCTTACCATACGGTAAACAATCTGCGGTCGCGAGCCGTGTCGCGGTCTCGCGCGCCATAGGCACCTTAACGTTACATCACAGGGGAATGCTCACGGTGAAGGAGCGTGTTAACAGCCTAGCAACTTACAAAAAGAACTGAAATCCCACCAAAAACATTTCATGAAAAATGTTGCCAAGACGACCAAATAAGGTTTGCTCTGTGAAAAAGATATCAGATCTCATGTAAAGCCAAGCTTCTGAATCTACACGGCCTAACTCTACCGACCCTAACTTCACAAATTCTACACATCAGTAAAAATGTATGGCTTGGCTGTTTCGTTACTTATTTCAGAAACTAAATTTTAGCATCACCTCCACGGCAGTAGCGAAACGGTGAAGCCATACATTTTTACTGATGTGTAGAATTTGTGAAGTTAGGGTCGGTAGAGTTAGGCCGTGTAGATTCAGAAGCTTGGCTTTACATGAGATCTGATATCTTTTTCACAGAGCAAACCTTATTTGGTCGTCTTGGCAACATTTTTCATGAAATGTTTTTGGTGGGATTACATTTTTCTTCTTTCGTCCAGTTTTTTTTTTATCATTATGTCATGTCGAATAACAAGCAAACGGCCTTGATGGAAAGCGATCATAGTAGCATATAGACGCCTACAACACCAGATGAGGTATCGGCTGCGCGTTATCGACTCTGCTAAAACTTTTTCACGCCCTTTCAAGTCATATCACAAGTCCTTTCTATTCGTAACATCTTCCGCACTTCCAACGTTAGTGTTTGTAACATTTTCATCTGGCACAATTCCTTCCGATTTTAACCGACAATAAAAATGAAGATAACTGGAGCGCGCAGAAGCGTTTTCAATCTAACAAGCTATTTTTCTGAATTAAAAAAAAAAACTGTTACACTTCAAGCAAGCCAAGCTCATACATAATACCATTGAAATAGAGATGTGTTATGCGCTCATTCGTCTTCGGTCGGATGCGCACTTTCGCGTGTTGCGCAACAAGACGCACATCAAGGCATTACATAATCCTTATTTACATACAAATAGAGTTTATATTACATTGCAAGAAGTGCATGTTGCATTCGTTGCGTGTTGCTTGAGACAAGGTCGGAAGGAAAGAGGACAGCCGGTTTGGATCAGATTTTTGAAGTGAAAACTTCTTTAGCGGCGTTGTACACTTTTTCTGTAATGGGTAAAAAATTTAAAACTCGCGTCAGGGTCACGTGACCAAAACTCGCGTCAGGGTCACGTGACCCTGATCGAAAATGAGTAAGACGTCATTCAAATTAAAAATAAAACATAGTAACAAAAAAGTTTTCACTTCTACCGGCACTCCTGGAGTGCAACCTTTTTTTTTTTTCGTATTAATTGATTATGTCAATTAGATTTGGTACTTATGTAGGTAATTTTATGATTAACTGAAACTAAGTAGTTGGTTAAATTACTGGTTGTTCACACGCAATTTTATGTAAGTAGGTAATTGGTTATAATACCTACTACATTAGTAGGTACGCCTTCAATACGAAAATTAGAGAAAATGTCTACATACTTGTTTTTTATAGAATCAATTCATTTTAAATTAATAGGTATTTTACTAATCAAATAAGTAAGTTGTCCGTCTGCTTAGAAGCAGCCTTCATTCGACAGTTGTAATGTCAGTGCAAATGCTTTTTAATAAGTCCATAATACCTATTATTGGGTTGCATGGTTCTTAAAGTTCTTTTGGCGTTTCAGTGACTAGGAAAATGCTTTTGAGGGCTATTTCTAAAATTAACTGGAATTTCTGAAGAAAAATAAGCGGCGCAGCTTTTGGATTCAATAACGTATTAAAATAACCATGGAGCAATATGCTAGCACGTTTTTGCGCTTAGCGCTAATGATCTTAGGTAAATATTAAATTGGTCGGCTCGTCCCGCCATTTCTTTGACGGCCATATTGACGGCCTCCTCTCGTCCACAGATTTAATAGAATTTAAATCGATATGGAGAGGGATAATTATATCATTTCCGTGTTACACGCGAGAAAAGTAATAACGAATTAATTGGTTAAATATGTTAATTCAAAAGAAGGTAGATGTTTTTATTAATTCTGTAATGATTAAGAAGAATGGGATTTTTATTTAAAACATTTACATAATGTTTATCGGCACGAGTCTTTTGGTTATAATTATTTAAATTACTACATCCGATTATGACAAACCTCATAACGGAAATAATTATTTATATTGAAATGGCAGAAATAGATAATTATAAGATTGATTTGACTACGTGTTTTTAAAAATAGATATTCCATAAACATTAGACAGAATCTGGGTGTGTTTGCAGACTCGTATTATTATTTACAAAGGTGCGGCAAGTAGGTAAATGTTGGAGAAGCACGAATCTATACTACCATACTGACGGCCTCACCCGTGAGGGTTATGTTGGAAATCTAGACTAATTTGGAACAGACATTGACCATGACCTAGGTTAGGACATTATTCAGACATTCCATGGAATAATTTAGTAGAGATGAGGGAAAGAGCAAGCCTTCTTTCAATAAAACTTTACCTACATTTACGGCTCAAACAACATAATTTTCTCGAGTCGAAAGCTGTGAATCCACAAAAAATCACGGCCAGTGAAGCACATCAACATTTCCTAGAAGCGAATCGAAATGCATCGCTCCCGCTTGGCGTAACGGTGATCCCATTAGGTGCCGACCAGGGCCCGAGGTATGTCGCCGGCGCAGCATGGCATGCCACAGTCGCTAGTACCGGCCTACCGGGGTACTAGGCTTTTTGCCGATACCCTACAGTAAGTGCCCATTAAAATACTCGTGTTTTTACCTATTGTGTGCATCACCGTCGCATACCGGGCAAGCTCTAGGTGCTTGAACAAGGATCGTCTTTTTGTAGGCATGCTTTCACGGTTGTTGATTAATTTAAATCTGTTTTTTTTATGTATCGCGGCCGGTGTACTGTTGGCATTGTTTTACTATTGTGGTTCTAGACTAGAAGATAATGACCTGTCTTCAAAACACTTCCATGGACTCAGTGTTTCGTTATTTTGTCACAATGTACGATAGATAACAATCGGCTATGGCTAATCTTCAAATCTGTTATAAAACATTTCGATAAAAAGTCGCACAACATCGCAAACAAGTGTTTATCGCACGATCTTCTATTCAATAACCCATTATTATAACGCGAACGTAAACCTTTCGTTCCGATTTATTTACTATCTAGCTTCGTGCATCCAACGGCAATCGACAAATGCAGTTAGACCTCCGAGAATCCACTACCTCCCCTTATCCCGTCTTTATGGCTGAGCTTGGGGGCGTAAGGGTGGGTCTTGGTAAAGTGGTGGAGCACTTAGAACAATGAGTTTAAGGTTGATTGCACCTGACTATGAATAGGGTTTGCAAGTTCGCTACACCGCGACTTTGTTCTTCCGCTTGTTGTATCATGTGCATGCGATCACATAAGAAAGAGTTTAATGGCCTTTATTGAAAACCAAGTGAATAGATTTTGCGTGAACAGAGAGATTTCTGCGATAGATACTATGGAGACCGACTTTGTTTCAGTGTTAGTACTAAAACTGTAACATTCTTTTGTAAAGTAGGTCTTTGATTTCAGGGTCATCTAGGAAGCTGTATGTATCTAATTACACCTTAATATTAACTTATTTTCGATTAGCATACCTACATTTAAAAGCAATCTAGGTTTATAGATTGTTTAATTTAAAATATTATTCCAGTATTTTTGGACCACATTTTTATGAATTATGTCCAAGTAATAAATTAACATACGAAATAAATTAAGGAAGTTTAATCTCCAATATTTTATGGCTATGCTAATTGCTGCACTATCACATTCACTAAACATCCGTTCCTTAGACAATCACTAATTAACTTAAACTCTTTAACTGTTGTGCGTGTGTTAATGAAGAAGGTACAGTTATTGTCCTAATTTCCTCCATTCCTAATGTAAAACTTCCAATACACAATTGCAGACTTATTGTAATCATATTAGCCGGAGCAAGAACTCGTATGCGAGTTTCACTACATTGCGGCATTTGTTTCATTAACTGAATTTGTTTTACCTATAAATTCCGCAATGTAAAGCAACTCGCGTTCGAGTTCTTGCATCGTCTAAATGAGGCTTTATTGTAATCATATTACGGGGGATAATTCCTCATTACTCGAGCAATGAGACAGATTAGCAATTAGATTTTGTTAAGGCACTGATGGGGACGTAAGGTTGTCAAATTAAGACCACGCGGCCACCTTCAAGGTGGGCAGGCGAATGGATGAAGACCACAGGTTCGCGCTGAATTCAAGAATTGTGTGTACCAGTACCCACTAACTGCGTTATCGAGGCGCTTTAATGCATATTCAGCAGTGTTTAGGTTGAAAGTACCCCAACAAAGTAAGAGACGGCAGATGACAGTCGAGTCAGCAAGCAATTGACTCGATTATCATGTTTTATAAGTTCAATGGAGACTGCAATGGGCTTTCGACCTCTCGATTGTTTTGCCTAGTAAAATGGCCGCAATATGTTTCCCATATCACCACCTACGTTAGCTTAAATATTGGTATGAAGTTAGGTGTGATAATTTATAAATCTGAATATGACCAGTGTCACCAGATCTGAAAATTTTTGATGCACCGTATATCACAAACTCTTTATTAGAGTAGAATATATCAGTAGGATGCATTTGATATTTTTGTACTGCATTTTAACATGTTCTAATCACGTGCAATTTATAAGAACAATGTTAGTAAGGTTACATACGTCGAAGAAGACTGTACCTACAGCTGACATGAAAATCTGTCTTTTCCAAGCTTCTTATAGAACTGGCATATTCATGAAGACGGATGGACAACAGGGTCCACAGAGATGGATAGACCAATTAGTATCAACTTACTTGCTAGTTAGTTGTAACTAATTGATCTCACGAATACAGAGAAGCCACCGGTCCTCTAATTAAAACATAACTCATCAGTTACATAAGATTACCTTTGCAGATAGATACCTATATAATATTTACTATTTCACCGGTACAATATTACATCGGGACCGGTCTAGTGCCGGTTTCAAATTAACTCGGAGCGTGATCTTCCGTGAGGCTGGACTAACGGCACTGCCCGCCCTTCAGACCTCGGTACATGCTGACATTTAGCTTGGCGAAAAATCATAGTTCATGCATAGCTTGGGCCGTGCTGTTAATATTGTAACGGTATTGCTCTACGAAGCCTGTTGATTTGCATACTATTAGTTGTATCTACAAGCTGTTCTGTTTCTAGATTTAGTTTGTTTATCCTGCAAATCTTAAAAGGTTTTATAAAAGTGAAAACATTGAATTCTCATTCTTTTCACACGGTATCCAGATTTAATTTCTTGTCATCTTGTCAATTGTACTTAACCATCTGATACGATTAGATATGACATGAGAATCACAAAAGAATTGTGAGCAACTGAGCACCGTTTTATCATAATTATTGACAACAGGCTACAGTCGAATACTATAAAATCTCAGGTTAAATGACTTTATCTAATCTTGAAGTTACTATAGTCTTTAGAATCATTCCATATGATAATGTGCAATAGAGGAGGCGATGAGATCAAACGCGAGTCTATTAAAAAAATAATCTTCGGGCATTAGTTACAGCCGAGCCTTTAGTGGAAGAAAATTTTAACTAAAACCGTCAACGTCTAAATTCCTCAGCGTCTGTAGTTACTGTGGACCCGTTTCAAATTAGGATTGTTAGTTCAATAGGTAAATAAAGGAAGTATATAGTTAAATTCCTCAAGGGTCCACAACCACGGCTAGTTCTGTTTACATAGGAACTGTTAACTAGCTTCGTGTTCACTTCGCTTCACACTATGTAGGAGGAAAATTATGGGTTAAGAGACGTTGTATTCTCTTGGAGAATTATTTAACGTGAACTTATCATAAACCTGTTTTGCCATCTTCAGGAGACTTCTGCTAAACCCTAGAGGTGCTTAACATACATGTACACCTATACGATTAGTTATTGTAATAAGGGAATGTCTAATTCCGTTATCCGAACTAGAAATCCAGACTCAATTCAACCGGATCTCCGAAGCACCCGTTACCTTTTAATTTCAAACAATTCTTGTTTATGTTAAATTGGTGTTATTATATTATCTATCCGGAAATAAGCTGTTAAAACAATGAGTTACAGAGATCGTTAACTATCTTAATGGACCGATTTAACAGCAACATCAAACCGTTAACTTCTGAACGAGAGCAGGCCTCCCACAGACTCACTGGCTTATTATCTATTGGTGCAGTGCTTGGATCTTGGAGGCTATCTATCCTCCTGCCTGGTATTATTGCCTATGTGGATTTAGCGAGTCTGAAAGAAGAAGAAACCGTGACGCCAGTTCAAATTAAGGACCGTTAGAGAATGTTTTCCAACGACGCCAAATCACGTGCTCACAATTTTACTTACCGCAATACATTTCCACAGTCACGATGATTCGTTGATCGTTATCATTGTCGCATCGTGAGCTTGCTAGAACTACCCGAATTACCTTTTTGCGTTTCCCAGTAAACCCAGAATTAACTATTCTACTGCAGCCTCACGAATAACGGTGCTAGTAGTCCCAGTACCTTCAACACGGAGTGCTAACGGCACAGACGCTTGTGGATTAACATAAACGCTTGTATTCCTCTTGTTGAAGTTGTTCAAACTAGGAAATTGCTGGTTGCACAACATGCAAAACTCGTTTAGGAATTCCTGTCTTCGTCCGAAAATTGTGTGCCTATTATTCATGTTTCCCTTCCATGTGAAAGGTCTTGTAAATATTTGTGTTGCACTGTTAACTTGTGTACTTTGTTTATACATAACAGACCGCGACGGTCTTGAGGAGACATGCCATTAACTGTAGACTGATCTCAGTAAAAACTAGGCTGATATGTAACTTAATCCAAAATTCATTTTTATCACGATACCATTAGAAATGTACTGCAAGTTTTCTTGTAAATAATATTAAAATATGAATCTGAATTATAGATCTAAATATCTAAAAGGAACTACGATATTACATCTATTGAATTAATTACAAGCATCCGCGGGTATAAACTGGCAGTAGGAAAAGCAATTACATTTAAAGGAAAACATATTTAAACTTATAAAAGGGCTATCTGCCGCTATCTGTTTTGTTGGATTGCTATTAACTAGTACGAGTACAACTAGTAACTGTACATTTTATAGCTAAAATCCGTTTTTAAATGTTGTTATTTTGTTCATTTTTCTATTGACTCTTGGTCCGAGGAAATAGAGACACAGAAGATCAAGTCGAAGTGACTATAGCTTACCCATACAAATCCTATTCACTTTAGCTTTGAAGAGATTCGGATACGACATTGATGCGTTCGGAAACACAGATGTAGGCAATTTACGAGTACATTATGAAACATGTTTGGAAGTGCTTAGTTCTACATAATTGCTGCACAAGTTAGGATTCCAGGATCATTAAGTCCTCAATAGGCAATAAGGCACCAATTAAGTTAGTTCTTTAATCAGGGAAGTCCTTAGATAAGTTTTCAGACAACATACTTCGATTAAGGCATTTTAAACGGTGTAGCACAAAAGGCACAGTTGCATTTACTTCGAGATGAAAACTGTAGTTGGGCATCCAAGAGCGTGTTTACGGTAAATTGTATTTTCACCAAAAAGGCTGAATACCATGATTAGTTTTCTTATTGGGGGAAGCTGTGACAGACACCTGTCTGTAGTTCTCAGCAATGGGAACTTGTCAGAGAGTAGTGTTGGTCCAGTGGTAGAATTTGCGACAAAGTCTACGAGTATCCCGCAGTTCCCCCGGGGTGTATCCAGGTTTTATAAATAAAAGATTTTGATCTTTTGAAGACTGCGAGACAACGTCGCGGGTCTTAATTAGACGCCCATGTAGGAACCACAAATAATTAGCTACCCACTAAAGTCTGGGAATAATTTTATGTTTATGATTATTATAGTATGTACAGTCGACAAAGTGGAATCATGACCCATTTTCACAACAAATCGTTTGAATCTGTCAAATTGACAAATATCAAAGTCGTTACCATGGATATGTATGTTTACGCGAATGTGGACCTAATTGTATTTGAATGTCTCTGGGAAAATAAGCTTATGGTGGGTCATGATTCCACTGGGTCGATTGTACTAGGAACCACAAAATACTTTGGTATCTAAGGAATACAGCCAGGTACTTTGTGTAATTTATTACATCACCACTGCTCTCAAAACGGTCAAAGAAAACATCGCGAAAAAACCAGCATGTCCTAGAACCAAAAATCGAAGACATGTGACTTCTACCAATACTCAGAACCGCGTGGTGGATCTTCAGTGGAAATGAAACGCTGATGATGATAAAAGATGATACAAACAACTGCCTTTTTTTACCCTGCGATAAGCTTCTTCAATTTAGATCGTCCCGATACAAAAGCAGAAGCACAAAACCGGATCGTCCATCATCCACAATCAATTACATAACACAACACGTTACTGAACCAAGTTAACGTGTCGTAAAGGTCAATATTGTACCTTAACTGCGGTTACAGTGATAAACTACAAGTCATCGGACTGCTATACGGTGGCACCACGGTCACGGCCAAGTAACGGACTGCCCTACATAAAGGTCCAAGAGCTTTACTTCACGCTGTTAATTTTCTGTAACTTGTGCGGTTTTTTTTGTGAGGAAATAAAAAATAACGACCACTGCCATCTTTAGATGACAGTGGTTGTCATTTGTTTTTTAGAGAATAAAAAAAAAAGCAGAGAGAACAATGCTCGCTGTGGAGTTTGAGCTCACTCAAGGCATTCCTTTTTTATGCTGAAGCTAATAACTTCTTAGTTCAGGTTATTTATATTATCACGGACTAACTTATTACTCGTTTTATCAGCTAACTAGTAAATGCTTACCTATCTAATAATTATTTATGTTTTTCAGCAACGATACTTAGTGTAGCGTAACTATTGAATACAATTACGTTAACACTATTGTAGAAAATCAGGGTCTTCGAACCTTACAGACAGACAGACATTTGTTGCCGCTGAATTTGTTTAGCCCAACGACGATATAATACTAGACTCCGCATGCACGATCTAAGGAACGAAAATTATTCTGCCAACTCGCTGAGGTACTACGTAAGCGATCGGGGGACTGGCCACTTCAGCTTGCTACTGCGTTCGGTGATTGGCTAACTCAAGGTCTGTTCTATCTCAACATATGTTGACGGCTCACAGGATTGGTCGAAATGAGACGAATATAAGACTTTTTTGCCTAATCGAGTGTTGACAGACTGGGGTGGGCACAACATTGGCATTTGACATCGTCTTCTCCATGTCGCCTGTTATTACGAGTCTAGTATTATATCGTCGTTGGTTTAGCCACTCCTTCTTCCCAGCCCAAACACTGGGAAGTGAAAAAGAGAGGAGAGGGCGTATTTTCAGGGTAATGTCTCTTGTAAAATGACTTTGATTAAGTGCTGATTTCATCAGCCAACAATAAACGACCTTTGATAGTTTAATTAAATTCTGAAGATTAAACTAAACGATCGGAGGACCTAGGTAACGTACAAATTATGAAACCAGAGTCACCACCAACTTATATTTATCCAACATAAAGCTCATTAAGTAACGACCCCGACTCTCTTCTACTCTACTTCTCATAAACAATTTAACCCATTTCATTTGTGTGTAGCTTACAACCAATTAAGACTGGAGGCAAATTAAAACTTCTGATCCATCCGATAACAATAGTCGGTACCTACTTTCTACCACTTTATATGACAGTTTTAATTGATCAAATCCATTAGTGGGTCCTTTGTATCAATCAAACTAATGAAAGTGGAACTAGCATTTTAGAATATGACATCAGCGTATTCCGAAAGGTCAGGAAGACGTATGCTTTGTATTATAGTGCCACCTAGACTAGAATACAACCGGTCAGAAATTCAGATAAGTACAGTAAAGATACTTAAACAAAATTCACACACCGCCTTACCAAAAAAACCCCTGGCGGTAGAAACGAATGATTTTCTAGACTTTTAATTGAACCTAGGAACCCAAGATCCACCGTAACACTAGCGACCTCTAAAGCAATCACCGCGGCAGTTAAATTAAACACCAGTCATAAATAAATTCTGTTAAGGAGTCTACACTTTCCAACACAGCTCAATTTGATAGAATTAACTACTTTGATCCAGTCTACGATCTAACTTCCTACCTTTCCCGACTTTCACCAAACTCAAAAGTCAAGGTTCTGTAGGTCACAGGCGCAGGTCGAGTATGCGGTAGCCATATCAATCGATACAGTATCAAACTACCTTGATACAGCAATTTAAACTTTATACCAGTGCAGTAAGATTCCCGATTAAAATGCAAGCTATGAAATGAAGTAGATGTGCCGCATTGATACGTGATAAGAATGACGAGTGAAGTAAGTTAGCGGGACACTCTTATTATGGCAACAGGGTTGGTAATAGCTTGACACTTTTTAATTAAAAAAACAAAATCTTCTTCATTGCCTTTCAAGAGTTTTCTTTATCAACTGGCCAAAAGTAGTTTCGTTCTGTATGAAGGAAAGTTAGGTGGGTAGACAAAACTTCCAACTACCCACCGTTACATTTTTTGGTTACAGTTTATTTTGTATCCCATTATTATTTTTTGTACAGTCAATTAACCTATTAAAGTCCTTCTTTATTTTTTATGAACAGAACCACTTAAAATCATGTCGAGCAGTTGTGCACTAATACGTGTTAGGTTAAAGATCAACTTGCAGAGCCATTTTTCCACTTTGTCGATTCTGTAGGTATAAAGCTTTTTTTACAAGAATGCTAGATAGCAGACATTTTTCATTCAATTTCTTACATTCTGAATTGTTTTTTCTACTGATATTTTAGAGAGGTCAATCGCATCGCTCTAATATTTTTGAAGCTTATTTTTTCATGGAACTTAATGTATTCAAATTGTAAAATATTTCGACAGCCCTATAAGCACATGCCAGATTTTTTATTCGACGATTTATGAACGTTTAGGCTTGACGGACAACTTTGTTGGTCATGGGAGTTTAATGAGTACAAAGATATTCAAAAAACCATTTCCGTTGTGAATGAGTAAGCTTAGGAAACAGGACCTTATAATCGGGACTTATCTATCATCAAAAGACGCCCTTAAGTGAATGTGGATGAGGCGAATGGAGTATCGTAGCAGGTGAAGTTCTGCAGTTTCACGGGAAAAAGGCGCTAGTATTTGTACGACACAAAAAGTCCGAAAATTACCTAACCTAACTTTTTAAAACATCTAAGTTAACCGTATTTGAAGCTTTTGACCCAAATTGTCGCTCAGTATCCAAAGGTATACGGTCACTTTAAACCACACTGCCCAGATAGGATCGGATACGAAACGAGCACAGCTCGGGGCAACCTCAGAATATACAAATACATTCTTAGGTTTAAAGGAAATGGAGTAACTAGTCACGATTGGCGTCGACCGAGTAAAGCCTGCGGTGTACCCAACAGCTACAACAGGGTGGATGTGAAAGTCAAAATTATGTAGGTTCAATGATCTAGTCTAGTACCTACAACATTAAAGCAAATCGAAAAAGGAATACTAGCAACCAATGCAGACTACTTGCGAAGATATAGAACAAATGGAAAACTTTGAAAATCTGACAACTTGGAAGGTATAGAAAAAAAAATTGGAATAGACAATAATTATGGAAGAAAGGAATAGGTATGAATACGGTAATCTCGTATTACATGAACTATCATTTTAGATTGCTTTCGGCACATAAACATAGCGTTGTCTTGCAATATCAAAATAATCTTTCATCTTAACTATTCGCCTACATTTGGAAATAGGTATGTTCTGCTTTTTATCTGAAACATCAGTTCAAAGAAGTAAACAATGTGCTTTGAGAAACAGCGAGAGGAGAATACACAAACCGTAGTCGATTTAATTTTGTTAATGAGTAGTTTCTCGATTCATATTAAACTTCTTAGACTGATTTGACGTTACTGTCTGTAAATAAACTTACAAATCATCACGCAATAGACAACAAACCAAGAAAAAAGGCATTGTTTTGTTTCAGCAATGTGCAGGTTGAGGGTTCCCATTCCCGAATTCAGACTCTTAGGTGATCCATTATACGTGTGGTAATACAAGCTAATCCAGTTCCTTCTAAAAGCCCAGAAATCTCCCGAAACGTTCACAGGCTTTCTGGAGCGACCCTGGATTACCGAGAACTTGTGTCTGATGGTCAGCAACACCCTAGCGTTCCAGGATTACGTGTGTTGTCGTTGTATCGCCCGTGCACAGTAGGCCCGTGATTCGTTGATGATGAACAGGTAGGCAAAGAAAAGACACGTAATCAGGTAGTGGAAAATAAGAGGCAAGCAAACTTTAAGAATATGAATAGTAAACAAACTCGTTTGTCAATACCAAAATTAAAGTGTCCGTTTTACATAATCAATTGACATACATCACCAAAAGCCGGAACAAGATTATAAGTATTATCCTTTCACTGAACGTGCTTGTTGTTATAACAGATCGATAAAATCTGACCAATGCATTTTATGGCTAAAGAGTGACGTAATCCTGTCTCTCACTAAAAGAACCTTCGAATACTTGATGACATTACAATAAATGCATATTTATAGAACTTTATTGAAGTGTTCTGCTGAGTTACACAGCACGATTTATAGTCAACCCACTCAGGGTTGACCGTCCGGCACAGATTAGTAGGTACCGGCAAAAATGTTTGGTAAGAAAAATAAGTACAGCTTTCAGAAAGGAATTTGTGAATTCTAAAATTATATTTATTGCTATAGGTATTTATCTGCATCGCGATTTTTATCTGTTAGAATAGCCGAATAGGAAACCCATTTGAAGGATGTGCATGCAATAGTTGCCTAAAATTGATCATGCTCTAGAAGTCTAGAAAGAAGAATTATTTGCTATTAAGTCTATGCAAATAATTGCTTTCCTCTCTTTCTAGAGGGTAAGGACAATTTTATCTGTCGGTTATTGGTTAGGGAAGGCGGAGTCCATCTTTTTAAGTTTATGAGGACCTTTTTTTTTCCAGTACCTGTCTATTATAATAAGCTTAGGCTTCAGAACGTGGAGAAATTGGCACAAAAGCTTTTAGGCAAAATTGAAAGGTATAGGGTTGTAGACGTTATCGTGCCAGATTTTAAGCCATCTGTCTCATAACTCGTAAACCACCTGCTTTAAATAAAGGTCACCGCTAATTGTATGCCATTGACATTGCAAAGTCGATTAGACTATTAGTTCACCACGCGTGACCTGAAGTGATTGTATAACGCTGATGGCACGAAACACAATAGCCAGTGCATTTATCACACAGTTTAGAGATAACTATGCTTAATAATTTACTAGTTTTAAAATATAATCTGTGAAATCATCGCATTGTTTTCTTTTTAATAAAAGTTTGCAGCTTTTTCACACCTTCTAAGCTTTTTCTTTTCAGTAGAGGGTTGTTGAACGAGTTATGTGCTACCTTACAACTCACGAGAGTCAAAAGAGATCAAGGGATTATTTGGAGTCATTATATGTAGGTTTCTGGAAATGTATGTGTCCAAGCATTGGTATCGTTATTATACTGATCCTGCTTATGCAACTGATTCCATAATTCAATGTCTAGATAACTCGACCAAAAACCACAGACAGCCAACAAATACGTTCTGAAATGCAGTTAACTACTTCCCATACCAGATAAAAGAAATGTCATCTCAACGACGATTTGGCCTCACTTACCGCTCATATGACATAATAAAAACTCTAAAATTAAATAACAATATAACCTCAATGAAGTGTGGGTGACATTTTCCAACCTTCAGTGCACAACAGTTAGATAAGAATCAGAGGCGCGAGAGTGAAAGCGTTCCGCCGGATTCACATGTGATCTGTCTCGCTCAGACGCTGGTTACGTCAATGTACCGTCAATGTTACTACTCATCTTTACATTAATAAAAAGTAACTAGATCAAAAGCTAACCACGAGTTTAAGATCATTGAGGTCGTCTAGAAGAGAAATTATGTAGATACTGGCAGAGTCACCTTTTCCGTAGGGTACTTTGGACGGGGTCCCGGGACTAACGAATTGCCGTGACCCCGGAACGTAAAAGGGCGTGGATTTCAGTCACATTCCCTCCCGCCCTGCCCTGGGTGGAAGGGAAAACAAATGGTACTTTGGATATGTGTTCAGGACCAGTGACCACAGTCCTTGGACGAGTTGTTGGTTTCCACCTCCTGATCTATGGCTTGGTTAATTTATGACCGACGAACAACTTATAGTCAAGTATCAGTGCTCTACTGAATACCTTTCCTTTTTATTGAAGGAAGACGAACAAGGAAGACATCGCTATTAGTGATAAGACCACCATTGTAACCATAGAATTTTTTAAAACAGTTTTGTAGGAATTCAATAAAGCATAATTCTATAATTATATCTTCCAAGTAGGGTAAAGTACCCAACTGCTGACCTCCCACCAACTATTGACCGCATAACAGTTTTTATCAAAAATAACAATAAATCTTCTTGCAGTGCTGCATAAAGAATACAGAAAATGAAATATAATTTATCTTGTAATATATTGGCGTCACAGAAAATTTAAATAAAGCAATAATGCGTCCGTAAACCTATGATAACAAAATACCCTCCTAAAATCATCAAGAAATTTAACAATTTGCTAAGCTGACGGTTGTTTTCAATGACATTTTATTTCAGTTTTACACGATACATTCCTTTGAGTTTGGTATTTTTTGGTTATGTAAGACAGACACAATGCTTTTCCACATGATTTTCAAGTTTTAATGAGCGTTAACTTGTTAAAATGATGAGGTCAATATCTGGTACACTCAAATGTATGAATAACCATTTTTTTAACATGGCATGTCAATGGGCGTTTTTCCATTAGACGGCACGGCACCGGCACCGGCGACGGCGCCGGCGCCGTGCCGGTGCCGGGGAAGCAAGAATATATGAAAATGTATGGCTCGCTTTTCCACTTACCGGCGCCGGCGCCGGCCCGGCGACGGCCCGGCGATGAGTCCTGCCGGCGCCGTCGCCGGCGGGGGTAATAAGCTTCCTAGTCGGTGCTGGCCTGGCGTTTTTCAATTAGCCGGCGCCGGCACCGGCGCCGGTGCCGGGGAAGCAAGAATGTATGAAAATGTATGGCTCGCTTTTCCACTTACCGGCGCCGGCGTCGGCCCGGCGTTGAGTCCTGCCGGCGCCGTCGCCGTCGCCGGGGTAGCAAGCTTCCCAGTCGGTGCCGGCCGGCAAATGTGTGTATGAATTGTAGCCGTGTGCGTGTGTGAGTGCGCAGGCGTGTAGGAGGACGCGGGGCGGAGGGCGTGAGACTCGGTTTGTGGCTCGTAATAAGGTTAATTTAGCCTCTTTACTTTTGAAAGTCTAATGATCATGTTATTTTGTGTTTTTAGAAGAAATATATGTTCTTGTGTGTCATTCAATGAATTACATAAATGAAACATAACATTTTAATATATTTATATCAACATAATATTTTTTTATTTCATTAATTCATTTTTCATTCATTACTCTAATCCAGTAGCAATTGAATGGTACTGCCTTTGAACAACAGAGGGCGATCAAACACATCAAATATTCTTGAATTGTTATTCAAATATATTGAAAAACGTATTTCGCACTAAAAAATACATTGTTAAATTCCGACATCCGCGCGAACGAAGTCGCGGGCACAGCTAGTAAGAAATAAAACCATGCTGAGGAACCGGCGGGCGCCGGTGTAGGAACCGGCGCGGCGCAGTGGAAAAACGATACCCCGGCGTCGGTGCCGGTGCAGGGCCATGCCGGTGCCGTGCCGTTGCCGGGCCGGTTAGGAACCGGTGCAGTGGAAAAACGAAGCCCCGGCGCCGGTGCCGGTGCACGGCCATGCCGGTGCCGTGCCGGTGCCGTGCCGGTGCCGTGCCGTCTAATGGAAAAACGCCCATCAGCTGGTAATTTACCAAATGTACGAGAATACCAGTTACTGACACCACGGTGTGTACGTATAGTTCATTTTTAATCGTGAGGTAGCTTACCTTTAATGCATCTGTATTAAGCCCATGGGCGTTGGCACCCCTAAAGGTGTGTATCTGCATAATCACAAACATAAAAATACCTTACGTAGTAACCTGACTACCAAGCATAATTTGAGTGAGGTACTTAAATTTTTGGTCTACTGTCACATTCTGGATTCTCCTGAATATTTTAGACTTTTAAACTTACTAATATTATAGGAAAAGTGAACGGCTGAATGGATTTTGACACAATTTGGCAAGCAGATTATTTTAAAACCTTGTTAAGTGGGTGTACCTGGACGCAGGATACTTTTTATGTCGGTATATGGTCCCGTGGGACAATTGCAGAATATAACACGAGCAATGCCTCAGCCACAGGTTGGTTTATGCATGTTTAGGCAAAGTGTGAGCAGTTTTTTATTTGTATCTATGTTCTCTTCATTTGTGAGGTCTTTTACATAAATTTAAAAAGTTAAAACCGTCTTATGTAATTAAGAAAATATTAATTCAAAGGTTTTGAAACACATTTTGTAGAACTAAAGTCGTGTTCTTTCAATTTATATTTTGCCGGCGAGTATTTTTATATCTGCTGCATAATACAGAACAGTGAAATTAATAACTACTAATAAAGAAGAAAAATTGGACAAAAAGTGATAAAAACTACAGCAAAAAGTGATAAAAACTACAAAATTTCAAAATTAAGTGCAAGAATATTATT
Source organism: Agrotis segetum (assembly GCA_036375495.1). Taxonomy (NCBI): domain Eukaryota; kingdom Metazoa; phylum Arthropoda; class Insecta; order Lepidoptera; family Noctuidae; genus Agrotis; species Agrotis segetum. The sequence goes on from JAQSVV010000432.1 coordinate 241,301, forward strand.
GACGGCGTTTGAAGACTGAAGACCTAAATAGTGTGAAAAAAGAAAATGAGAAGGGCTATAAGACTAGCTTTGTTTGTTTTTTTGTCAAATAAAACCTCGTATCACATTCATAATAAAAATTATTTGAGTTTATTCTTATACTACAGGAGGTCAAAAATTGGTCATTTGCATGATGAAAATTTGGTACAAGCATGTTAATAACTGGTCAAATGGCCTGTTCTTGCTAAACTCGAGAAAAAAAACACTTTTTACCTTTGTATGACTGGAAATAATGTTTTAGTTACATTCTCCAATGTTTATTTTATCTTCCAAAAACATTCATTTCCACTTGCAACTTGTACATTAGTTTATTTTGCGAAAGAAGCAAGGAAAACCGCTTAAGGGGTCAATAGTTGGGTGTTTTACCCTATTTAATATAGTAAAGCGAGCCATTCGTAAACAACGCAAATATAACTGAAACTCCGAACAATTTGTCATATCATTTTCGTCATTTATTAAGTACCTACCTATATGTAATTTCTGATAATAGCCCTCTGAAAATTAGCATGTTTTTCCAAAGCAAATGAAACGCAATGACTGCAAATAATTAAATGCGTTCAACTCTTCTCAACTTTATTAGTTTTGTTTTTTACAACATCATTATTGCATCTGAAAATTGAAAACAGTTATGTTATTGTTAGAAGCGAAAACTTATCACTTATAACTTTATTACAAAGAATTAATGTTGGCAAATTGAAAAACTGGCAAACTTAACGGATTTTACTACGTGGAATTTTTTTCCCATTTCTGTGCACCGACCATACCGTCACCACTGGTTTCGGTCCCGTAACTTCAAATGTTGATGATTATGATGACTCTGGTGGAGCATAAACGCATTGACAGTACGGTAGTCACCGCAATGTGTCAGTACCCTAATGTGCAAGCAGTTTATACCGAGTACCGCTGCCTATGCAGTTATGCGGAGTTGATTTCATGTGGGAATACGTATGATAACAGTCAACGCATTACTTATAACCACATATTTATCAGCTTTTCAATAAAAGTTGATATTACTGCGTAATCCATAACGGTGGTAATGATCAACAACGTAGGTTTAAATTAAAATCTATGAAACATAATCTCGGATTGATTCGTCATTACCAATTTAATGATGACCAATTTATCTTATATTGCTTTTAATAAATAGAAGCTTCCTATCCAGTTAAATCAGATTAAATATAATAAAATAATTTGATGCGATTTCTCAAGGAGTTCAATAACGATGAAGTTTTGTAACAAGGTATAACATTAGCAGCTTCGATTATTCGATATATTCAGAACGTAGTTCCATGATCAATGAGGCTTGTTTCAATAGTATTAACAAAAAATATTGAAAAGGCCAAATCATTTCCGGCGTATTTAATACATTTTCGAAAAGGTTTTCAGGGCGTTCCTTTTGCTGTTTGTGCCTCAATTTCTCCAGGCTTTTTAACTCTATTTACCTCAGAACAAATGACTGGGAGATGCAGTGATGCAGGCTTTGCACGTTCCGTTCATCCGCATTCCCAGTTGGCGTCTTTTACATCGTATCGCTATGTGTTACTGGCGTATAACGGAACGCCAGTAACTGTAGCGTTCCACGACGCGACGGTCTTTGCGTACTACTTGCTATGTTAATAGTTTGGTCGTAACAATTTACTATGTTGCCAAAATATTTGGGTTACTGTTATGAGTTTGGCTATTAAAACAAATATGCAAAAAATATAAATACTTTTCGCTTGATGACTCCACAAAATTCGGTTACAATATGATCAATAGAGATTTAATGGTAGGTTTGATTTCAAAGATGCAATTTGAATAATTACTGAGTAAATCCCAAAACTTATGATAGGTACTTTATTTTGCCAGAAACTTAATATACGTACTGCAAGTCATTGTACTAACACTGCACTTGCATAAAAGGTACTTAATGACTTGATTTAATCTCGGTTAAACTAAGCAGAAAGATAAAAGCTTTTGCGTGTTAACACTATAATTGCTCTATCAGCGTTACTTCCTCAGAAAAATAACTAAGTTATAGTAATTAGCGTCTCCTGTAAACCTATGGAGCTAAGTAAACCATACCTCGAGTCGAAACAATAAGGTGAAACTCATCGATTAGTTTCCACTGAGGAAACCCGTCAGATGGATACAATGGCTGTGGGAACACCACATACTTTGATATACGATTAAAACAAATGCAATGAAAGAAAATCATAACTGACGACTTTTTAAATTACTTACTTCATTCTCTGCTTTCTTTAAAGGCAAATATTATTACGGTAATTTTATGTTTTCATCTGCGTATTACGGCATGTTTAAATTTGAATAATTTATTTCCAAGCTTTTCATAAATATTTATGTTGGTCGTAATCACCGTTCGAATTATGTATAAAGAGCGATAATACGGGTATTTATAGTGAGTGATGATCTCAGCAATTTATGAAGTTATCTTTAAAATATGTAACAGTTAAATAATGCAGCTCTCTATAGCACGTGACTGTACTTTAGCCGGAAATAAAGAACAGCCATAGAAAAAAATATATTTAGAAAACCTTTTCAATTTTTAGTGAAGGACTTTTGCCTAATGCAGAACCTCTGTAACGTGTACTATGTATTGGAAATATTCTTACTTGTGGTCACGGTCAGCTATTCAAAAAACAACAATAAACATGAATCTAAACAGTACTAAATTCTATGCTATCTGGTGGTTGTCCTCAAGCCTTAGCCGCTCGGAATGGCCGATTGAATGAGGCCTGTGGGCGAGGAACTTAGTAACCTGTCACTATACACCATTACGGCCCTTAAGCCCAGCACTTTATTGCTGAACGTAGCTCACGCGATGCGAACCTTGTGTTCCTACCATTTAAAATAAAAAAAAGATGTTGCGAAAGTGTTAACGGATTATATCCATTAGAAAACTTCTATTTATACATTGATATTCATCCTCTTTTAGAGGGCTGCGAGGATATGGCTATAGAAGACTCATGAGATGAAGATGCATAAAAGAAGCCATGCTGCACTCACCGTAAATAAATTTGAGAATTCATCCACATTGATTAGGTAGATGCAATCAAAAATTGTAAGATAACTAGTGTCTTAATGCCTTTTATATGTGCTGTCACTATTTCTAAGTATGTCTACTGTAGTAACATTAATGAGTTGACGGGGTAATGAATGGGAACAAATCTTGCCGAGAGTGTACAAAAGAAAACTAATGAGGTTAAGGTGATTGCTTCGATGTAGCCCGCGAAATTCAAATGTTTTTACGTTTTTTGCAATTTGCAGGCCAGTGACATGTTGTAACTTTATAAATATTTGTGTTGCGCAAATAACAAGTATAATTTTAAATATAAAAATTGTCAAAAAATTCGCTCCATCAGCTCTCACATAGAAAAGGTGCATCGTAGTTAGATTTCGGAGATTTTAACATGATGCACCTTTTCTATGTGAGAGCTGATGGAGCGAGTTTTTTGATATTTTTTATATTTAAAATTATACTTGTTATTTGCGCAACACAAATATTTATAAAGTTACAACATGTCACTGGCCTGCAAATTGCAAAAAACGTAAAAAAAATTGAATTTCGCGGGCTGGTTGGAGCATCCCCCTTAACTTAATAAAGTGCTTTAAAACCGTTGTATTTTTGTTGTTATTCTCAATCACGTTTCGGCCAAATAACCGCCGTTTCCATGTAACATGATATTCTTTTACAAAGCGCAGTTTACATTCGTAATATTTTTATTTTTAGTATAGTATAAGCGAATACAATGAGCTTATGTTTTAATTAGCCACTAAGAATAGTTACGATTTTTCCCGGACTGAGAATACATCCCTGAGGTAATCCGAGACTTTTTAGCTTTTTGGTCTCACTGAAACTGGCAGTCAAGTGACCGACTTATTATTTCAAATTAATCAATGGATTTTAAGCAAGGTATAAATTAAAACATTGACAGCAAATGAATACGTGTTTTCCTAACAATGCCCTAAACAGTATTTGGATCATCCGTATTGAATGCTTTACTTAGATCAATTTAAGATTTGTCTCATTATGTAGCCACAGCTTTACTTTCACCTGTTCATTCACAATGATAAAAAAATTGTATTCAAGTCAAAAGACAGGAACAGTTTTTGTAACGGCACATAAAATTTCGACCATTTTGGCTAATGACATAGTCGAGATAATGTGAAACGTTTATCTTATTTTTTGTCACCATTCAGTACATTTCTGTGTTACACATTACTTTTTCCTGTCTAAATGAGATTAATGGTTTAAAGTGACCGTTCTTGACATTTTACCTGCAAAGAAAGTAATACAAATAAAGAATTTGTTTAAGAACGTAACTGTTTTAACATTTTGGTTTATAGGTGAAGTCCAATTTACTTTCAATGCAATTAATATCTTCTGAAGCAATCAACTTCATTTGGGTTTGTTGAGCTTCTATTTTTATTGACTGTTGTTAGAAGTTAACGTAACTAACTGATCGTTATGTTGAAATATTTGGTTACTTATAACTTTATTTTACTTGAGAGACTTTGGGATGGATTTAATTAGGAAAAGCGTCGCCGCAGGCACAGTTTCCGGCAACGGCCTGAACTTTTTATTTCCAATAAAATGAATGACGATCAAGAAATGATAAACGTTCAAGAAAAGTGTTATTTACCTTGTATAATTTAATGATTGTCAATTTATCAAGCTAATGGAATTTAAATACATGCCTATAGCAGAAGGTAAATATTTAATAACGGTCATATGAAGAACTGTGAACTCGACTTCTCAACTAGCAGGTATTACGGGACATTTTACTAATATCCATAAAGATCGTTGTATAATTAATGGGGAAGGCAAGTGTCAAAGTGACAAGTGACAGTTTGGTCCCCAAAGAACTGTCAAATCAAAGGAATTTTCAGAAAAAAAACGATTTTTTGATTTTAAATGACTAGATTTTGAGTAATAAGCTGTAAAAATTATGGAACATACAAATTTCCGTCAATTCACACTATCAAGAAATAATAGGTAGCTGCTGTGAGAATAAAAATTGTATTAATACTAAGGAAAAGCTATATAATAAACAAATATCCAGCCTTGCGAAGCTGAGACAGGCCGTTAGTTGAGTTTATTAATGAAATTCTATGATTATACCATAACTAAACAATCGAATACACTTTTCAAAATAATATTTACTTTTCTTTTGGAGGTTAAGTACCAGTATTGCATCGCTCTATAAATCATGAAATGGTTCGTCTGGCGGAAGAATTATCACCTGGAACGAGTATTGTAATAGTTGTGGTGTTAAGAAATTAAATATGTTGTGATATTTCTCGAATCTAAATAGAAAAAAAAGGTTAAAAAACATTATGATATTTTATCAAAATAGAAAGTCAGAAGCAGCATTATATTCTTGTTATAGGAGAGGACAGGTAAAACATACCTAAACTCAAAAATTGAAACCTCAACTACAAGTAATTGTGGATTTATTACGGTAAAATCAAATGTATTACCACTCAATTAAATCACTTTTTTCCTCTTGTAGATGCACCGTGGCGTCTTAATTCTTCTTATAGTACATGTACTTGCATAGACGAATAATTTTCCATATTTGTTTTGTATTTATACCTATTTTTTATAACAAATAATCTTGTTTGTTTTTTGTACAAGGTAGTCGTGGGGACCAACTATCGCAGCGCCATCTACGATTAGCTTTGAGTTGCCATCCCCATTCTTAAACCACAATGGCATAACGGCTTGGCTTCCGAAGAAAGGTCGTGAAATAGTCGTGTCAATATCTAAGACGGAGCGCTGTGGGAATCGATTCGCAGCAAGAATTTAATTTGTTCTTGTAATTTGCTGCACTTATCGCGTAATTTTCAGTTAGGCGTTGGGACTGTGGTATTCTGCGCTGGGATTAAGAAATAGATTTTATCTTTATAGTTAATAAACAGAGAAGGCAAAAATATTTAAACCACTATAAAATGACCTAGATCATGATAGACTAGAAATCGGAGATTTCCCCGAAACAGAGCTCTTGGAAGAAATCATGAAAATTTTACATACGTTACAAGTAAGCTCTATTAGAAACATTGATGATTCTGATTATTTGGGCTGGTAAGAACAAAAAGAATAATAGGAAGCACGTAACATAATCGACATTAGTTTCCAAGTACAAAGGTAGCCGTAATTGAAAATTATGACCGATTGCTACTCCGCGATCTCATCATAGAAAATTGATCATTATGCCGTAAAAAAATAGATGTCGAAGTCGACGAACTTCCACGAATAATGATAGCAAATTATGAAGACCATTATCCACTGACAAGTTATTACTATTTCCTCTTAACGTTATGTTAAATTCAATAGACAATAGTGTTCGCACCTACCGCGGCCATCTTTGAATGTGTCGGAAGATGGGAATGAAATAGGCGTAGCAACTAAGAAATAGATTATTCCAATTTGTACGTCCCGTTATGTTTCTCATGATATACAGGGAATGACAGTGCGTGACCATAATTGTAAATTACTCACTGTGTTATTTTGGTTAGACTTATTTGAGGTTTCCTTGTTTTGGTAACGTAGAAGACATTATGTTAGGGTTTCTTGCAGGTCACGTTACTAATGGCAAATGCAAAACAAAAACACTTGCCGCTAACTCATGTGGCAAGAGTTCTTTTTCTTTTCAGACTCTTATTTTTTTAGTAGCTTAGCTAGTTTGAAGAGCCATCAGTTGATGATTTACGCAGTATCTTCATTAACTAGGTACATTTGAATAATTGGCGATAGACAATTCTTCCCTATTCAACGATAACTCTTTTTATAGAATTCCATACTTTCCCCTCCTCTAAATGTGGGTAACGTTAGTGAAAACAACACCTAACTAGAACAAAATAGGTACCAAAGTTCTTCTAGGTATCAATTATGCTTGTGATGTTCATGTGTGTTCATTCAACTAATGTCTAGTCAGTATGTCCTTTCTCATTATCATGTTATTTCACTTCTGTACCTAAGTTCGGAACAACTTACATCACCTTGATTTTTTTCAAAGTTGCTATCCCTATAGTAATAATGTTAACGTCGTCGTCTTGTATCTCATTTATTTTATTATCATTTACGAAAAGTAGGTTTACGCAGTAATTGCGTAATTGGTGCGTACTTTCTGATGATTGTACCCGAACTAAGTGCTTTCTGAAGTGAAATACAAAACGATACTCTTATTGATCTTTTAAAAATATCTTGTTTGCTTTTTAGGATTACAAAACATGGTGCAAACAAAAAAACGACAATGTGGTAAATCCAGTCAAAGTCCATTACATATTTGGCAACATTATTCGGCGTTGCACGTTGGAAAGGCGAATCTGATAAAATTATCCGTGCACCAAACCAGATCTCACGCTCAATAAAAATTGCTTTCACTTCATTTGATAATTTTATCTATTTCATCTAGCCGTGTGTTGTGTCCATCACAGCTGAATCATTGAACGGCCTTTCTTGTTTATGACCTGCTTCTTTCAGTTTCGACTTCATTTATAAATTGAAGATCGCCTAATTTTCACCAGACTGTACGCTTTTAAAATTTTAGTAGCAGGTACCAACTTACACTCACTCTCACTCTAATAGTTTTTAAATCTTTGAAATGATACTGATCAAACACACTACCAAACAATTACCAGTCTCAGATTCTGTCAACTCTACCCCAAAAAAAATTACGTCAGTAGTCATTCGGTATTCTTTAATCCGAGTAATGACCCTTATTTTCACACGTGCGACGTTGAAGAGCAGGTCGAGATCCCACAGACCACGGTCCCACATTCTTATACAGTTGTAATTGCCCACTAATTGTCAATTACGCAACACCACATAGCTGTTTATGTAATTGTTTTTGTTTGTGATAAACCCTGAGAGTTGGATAACTGTAAACAGAAGCGCATGCGCACTGCACTCGCTTCTGTCACTTCGTGTTATAACGACCTCTACCGTTGCGTAAAAACAATCAATCCATTATCATAGAATGTCTATACTTGGCCATATTTTTTTGTTCCCTAGAAAGACTTGGGATCGGTTTGCGTGAGAAAATGCAAGTTCTGAAGAGTGAAAACCCTATATTAAAGAAACTAGAACTAACTACGTAGGTATTCCATTTACAATGTAAACCGCGTCTTTGCTCTATAATTTTATTCATCTCATCCTGCGTAATGTAGCATTAGCGAAACCATGACAATTTGAACAGGAGGGCTAGAATGGAGTAATAATTTCTTATAATCATTGCCAACATTCTTTTCTTGTGCACAATCTGTAAATACCATGACTAAATATGATCCTCTGAGAGAGTGAGAGCTTTAAGACAGACTCGGAAAGCCAATGATCTTAAAGTTAATGAATGACAACCAACACGCACAGCTGGCGGTTTCATGATCTCCGATGGTTTTACGTTGAAATGGACTGGAAGTTAAATAATCTCAGATGACTGACACTTACCATAAGTTTGTTTATTATAAAGAAAGATGAAACTAAACTTTACCGAGATTAATTTAGAAGATCCAACTAAGAATTGCGGAAATCCCAGTCTACCTAATACAGTTGTCTACAAACAATGGTTGTAGACAGCTAAAAGATAACCAAGTCATCCATAAGTGTCACGTCTCACATTTTCGTACGACCATTGTAACACATGCAAGAAGTGAAAGAAAAGCACTTCAAAGCAAAATTAATTTAACAGTTCAAATCCACACGACAGACGAAAGTAAGACTCTCTATTTCACCCATAATCGCTCGACATAGATCATAGAGACCCAATTCAATTCGCCGTATCAACAATTTAATTGTCTTCCAAACGTTTCCTATCTAATTGTAACATCGGAGATCGCTGGCAGAGAGCGGAAATGTAACCGTTTATTTTCCAACAATATTAATGTTCTTGAGATTTTGCAGATGAATAGGAAGAATTAACTATAAATCGTGTGCTAAACGCCTCGATAGCAAAGCACAATGGATCGCTTTTTCAAATATACTTAGCGCCCCTTTCAATATATTACTGTCCAAGATTATTCTAGTCTCCGCTCGTTCAACGCCCTCAAAGATGCAAGCCTTTTCCGACTTGTCCGGTTAGTTATTAGTGTCAGGGGTTAAAGGAAATATGTTTGGATTAAAATGGAGACCTGTCTATTATTCTAAAGGAGCTTATTTATGGTTATTGCTAAACCAGAACTCTGCTTGGGGCCAATTTGCAACAAAAAAATAAGGACCCATTTTCTAGGTACTCGTAATATTCAATGGAAACAAATCCAAAACTTCAATTTCGTAAATTGTGGATTGTCTCAAATTGCTTTCATATCCGCCGCCACAACCGCGATATTGACCGCAAATTGTCGATCAACTCGGCTAGATACACTACTGGCACCGCAGATCTAGTCCGTCTAGTCCTAGCAAACACCTTCGTATTTTATTATTAGAACGCTGTACTTTAGACAAGTTCTATGAACCTTACTTTATTACGTAATGAAAATACCAGTATGATATAACTTTACGATGTATTATAAGGACCTATAAAAATATTTTTTACATAGACCTGCTGAACCGGATTAATTGGAATCCACGTAAATATGGCTTACAGAGGACAGGCTTATCTCTGGTACCTATCTAGTAAATGTAGATAGGTTTTATTTCTATGAGCCCTAGTTATTTTTGGCGTATCATGTCGTGATTGTTCAATTAAGTATATTTCGACCCTTTTTTTTTTAGCGTGGTAAAATCATCAAATGAGTCCTCTCACCCCGGACAGGGCGGGAGGGACTGTCAGACTTGTACTGACTAAAATCCACGGTGTCCTTTAGTAGCCTGTTATGCTCCGGGGTCACGGTAAGGAAATAATCCCGCGACCCCGGCAGGCTTTGGCCCTCTGAGAGGGGGTTTCCTTTTGTGGTTTCATATAATTTTCCATGTCTTTGAATAAGACATATTTTTTGTTCTACCTTTTTTCTCAAGAAATGTTTTTCTAATTATTTCAGGGCGCGCCAAGATGTGGCGTGCGATACTGCTAATGTGGCTGGCCTCACCGACCCTCGGCCAGCAGATCCAGCCAAATAGGGTGTTCAGCGTATCTACGATTTGTGACAAGGCGTCCATGACGGTGCATTTGGAGATGGCACAGCCATTTAAAGGAATTGTCTTCAGTAAGGACTTCTCAAGAGAGTGTCGAGTTCAAGGTAATTTAGATTTACTGAATTTTTGGAACACACAAACATTTAAAATTTCGCGTTTCTATTGATGCTAGTTAATAAATTAATTATTTAGTTCTCCAGATGACTGGGCACATGCTTTTAGTAAAAGTCAACCATTTAACAAATCATTTAATAGATACCTTGATGTTCCAGGGAATCATCAAAACAAGATCACCCTAAACCTGCCATCAAATGCATGTGGTGTAAGGACATCAACCATGAACACTACGGTTGAAGAGCCAGATGATGAAGAGGACCTGTACTACAACGTTGAGCTGGTTGTGCAGATGGACAGACAGCTGCAGCAGTCTTCCGATCAGGAGCTGTTAGTCAGGTAGGACAATTTTTTGCATGTGAACTTTTTAAATGCATTTATGACGACCGACCGAGCTATTGTGCATAAACCGCTGACTCTGCTATTTAAATAATGATCTCTATTTTGCTTGTTGTTCTAAACTTAATAAGAAAGTTTTATGTTTTTAACACTCAATACGACACTAAAATAGTTACAGCTCATGGCTAAATAATAACAGCCGCAGAAGCCGATCTTTCGGGTTAAGCCGCGTTTTCCGGGGCTGGTCTGTGGATAGGTGACCATACGCGAGTTTCCTCCGCGCCTCGGAAAGCACGTAAAGCCGTTGGTCCCGGCTGTCATTTATAAATCTTCGACAATCGTTACTATTAGTAGTATTAGTTAGAAGCTCGGATCTAAAGGCTGACAATGGGGTGTCGTATTACGAAGTTACTGGGTTGATTGGAGGTCCGATAGGCAGTCGCTCCATGTAAAATAATGATAACCGCATCTGGTGCGACTGACTGGAAGCCGACCCCAATATGGTTGTGAAAAGGCGACTAATTCACTAACATTTTAGTATGCTGGGTGGGCCATTGGGTGTTTGTAATCAATATTAATAAAAACACCCACATAATTTCATGCGATTTATAAAGCCCTTATTTTAATCTCCTTTTACAAACACAGAGTGGAGTTGTCGAACTTGACAATTATGGAAAGTATATTACCTATGACCAAACAAGTATCATGTAATAGATATTAAAAAAATCTTACATAACCAGATCTAAACATGCAGTGGAAGTTGCACACGCAAGGTGCAAGGACATTAAAAAATCTAGTTCCACGTGGAATGCGTCAAGTGCTACGAAGATAATAATTGCAAGGCCTGATAAGGTCTCCTTGGTTTCATGTTACCTCGTTTAATCTAATGGAGAGCGTTAACCAAGGCCCCGGTTGCTTTGAAGAGAGCAAATATTGCATATCATGTATTAGTCTTATCTCTTTTTTTTCCCGTTTAAACCTTTCCAACTCAGTTTAAGTACGCGTATGCTAGGAGTAAAATCATCTGCGTCATGTTGTATCTGATTTAGAAACCAGTTATGAACTATCTTATACAAAGGAAATGCATTAACCTCTAGGACCTCAAACGAGTACGATACTATACTGGGTAACAACTATCAAGTTTAAAATAAAGGACGAACTATAGATCAAAAGATGGTGGAGACCGGTAATTTAGGCACAACCTAACACAAAAGCTTTCTTGTAGAAATTAATGTTAGTTAAGTAGTTAGAAAAAAAAACAAATATACATGTCGAATTGAGAACCTCCTCCTTTTTTTTTCGTCGGTAAAAAACCAGCGTCGAACACTATAGCTGCTCGACATTTTGCTGAACTGGGCCTATTTGGCGCAGCCATGGGACACACAACAAATTTTTGTTTCTCACTTCTTCCTTTTTTTTGTTAAGCTTAAGTTTTCTGTTTTTTTTTTAATGTATTTCTCGTTGTTTTGTCCCAAATAAATATTTCCTCTTTCTTTCTAGTTTCATGTTTAACTTAAATTCCATTTCTAATCCTGTACTGATCAAGATCTATTTGTCAACATTGCTAAAACGTTAATGTTTTGAATTTCAGATGTAAATTGCAACCTCGTGCGGTTCACATCAGCAGTCCGGCTTTAGAGACGGTAATCAACAACAAATTACGCGAAATGACTACGAGGGAGGCGAAGAAAACAAGGTAAAGTTAAATGTAATAGAATAAAATGTGTTTGTTGGGAATTGAGGCAGTTACATTATCAGATAGATAATAATTTAATTAGTCTCTGAACCAGTACTTGCTCTATAGTTCGCATTTTGCATCGCTGGGTGAAGATCTCGACAAGTACAAAAGAGTTGGACTGCGTTTTCAACCTCTGGGTCTAGCTAGTCTTGTCAGATTGCGTCACGATGTAGTTGCCCCCCTTGAAAGCACCTACGTTTTCAAGGGGGTAACCACATCGTGACGTTGTCCATTATTTTCGGCTGCCATTGTATGGAGACTACCCAGCATTAATTTAATGACATGAATTGCAACTTTCATGATCTGCCAACAGAACTGGCCGCAACCGACAAGGGTTCGCGAACGCGGCAGAAATAGAACAACGCGAGTGGTTAATGGCAGCAGCTCGTGCCTGGATGGAACTGGCACCTGCAGTATCTGCTGCAGAGCCTGCCACCGTCGAGGTGGGACAGCCTACTAGACTACTGATACAGTGCACATTGCCTGGTAAGTTTCACCATGCTATATTCGAACCAGTGTACTATGCGATCTGGTAAAAGTTGCCAGAGACTTTTAAAACGCCTTGTCTTTGGAACGAGCAATATGTGCCAGAGTGATTATATGCTCAATTTCTTGGGAGACGTTGGAATGGTACTTGATCAGATAGGTCTTAGTCAGTAAAAACAGTAAGGCTGGGAAATAGCGCAGTAATCTATGACTGATAAAAAACTGGATAAAAATAGACATGATGAAGTTCCAATTCCAGGCGATCCATTAACAGATGCAATAATAATAAATAATAATATATAACTCAATGATTCATCCCCTCGTCATCTCTCATAATTCAATTGGAAGATTGTAAGATGACCCAACGTATTACTCAATGTCCATCTTTAAATTTCAGTGGGCGTTGGACTCCGAGTAACTAACTGCGTCGCCCACGACGGCTTGGGAGAAGCCTCGCAGAAATTACTGGACGAAGCCGGCTGCCCTATCGACGAAACGATCTTCAACAAACCATCAATCCACCATCACAAACACAAGAGTGCTGAGATTGATTTCTCTGACCTAGAACCTGTTGACTTACAGAAAAATATTGATGAGAAACTAAACAGAAAAATTGAAAAATCTGACCCTGACAACATGTTCAAGAATATTATGACTTACCAACATGCTATCACAACTTTCGCTGCTTTCAAATTCCCTGATAGAGCTAAGCTACATTTAACTTGTGGGATAGAGTTGTGCAAAGGCCAATGCCCACCGGTAGATTGCAAAGCTTTGCAGAAACCACAGCAAACAAGAGATGGACTGCTCAGAAAGGCTAGACTAGATAAAGATGCTAAAGGCATTGTAATTGACCGACTGGAAGTCTATAACAGTATAGAGGTGCATGCTCCTAATATAGAGTTAGAAGACGAAGCTTCTATAAGAGGTACGATCAGAAAATATTCGCAATTTTCGAAAAAAATCTAATTTTTTTATCCTCAAGTCTGCAGCATTTTTGATGTCTCACTAACAAAATGTTTTCTGTTACAGGGTCAAGAAGAATAGAATCTGAAGAGGACGAGTTCGTGCGAGGGTTCTCACCAGGAGACAAAACAATCTGCTTATCACCAGGGAAAATGGCCCTAGCATTTTGCGTCCTAGGGATCATATTCCTGTGTGCAATCGCCGTGGCTTTCATATCTTTGATACGAGCAAGACGCCGTTTAGGTAGAGAGCCATTGCATACGTCTCTCTCTTTCTACACAGGAAGCAAGAGTATGTTCTCATCAAGTGAGAGCTCCAGCTCTGGTCTCAGTGGAAGCAAGCTCCTACTAACTGATAGTCCATATTTAGATCACCACTCATCTTCTAGCAATAACTGGCCATATTCAAGGGCTTTCTGACAAGAAGCCCGTAGGCGAGACGTAAGTTTACGCGAATTTTAGCGAGGCGAAGCTGTCTCGCCTATATGGAGATTTTAAAATCAATGAGGCTAGCTAAAACCTCTTAACATAAAGTCAATTTTGGCAGTGAATCTGCGAGAATGCTCCCAATTATTTGAAAAGGATTGTTTATGAGCAGAAACACAATTTTCCAGTGTTACTGCAAAAAGTTTTAAAATACTAAAGTACAGTAGATAGTTTTAAAGAACATTTTACGTGTCCTTTTAAGGGTTGTGAAAATTTTGACTGATCTGATACAATATTGTATCAAGATGTAAACAAGTTCTTTTTGCGATCTCAAGACACTTACATTTTTTAACTCTTAACCAGAAAGCGGATTTGTCTTATTTGGGTTTAGGAGTAATCAAAAGGCCATAATTATAAATAAAAACTATTTTTGCATATTCTCACTGCCACTATCCAAAATCCCAAATTTTGGTACAGTAGTAAACAAAAGTGTTAGATCAATAATTTATAGTAATAATTAATCAATGCAAAAAAAATACAAGTACTAGTACATTTA